>LPNX010556644.1:0-38586 GCA_001517045.1 Pseudotsuga menziesii
CAGTTAATGAATTTTGGTTTCGTGGAATGTGATTGAAAGTAATAACTTCAAAATGTCTTTCCAATAAACGAATTTGCATGAATTGACGTAACAATGTAGGATTATGCACCTGATAAGCTCGATTGAGCTGGGAAATGACCAACTGAGAATCCAAACGGACTTCAAGCTAGGTAATGCCTCGTGACAAAGCATCCCATAGGAGCTCAATTACAGCCCTATACTCAGCAACATTATTAGAAGCAGGACCTAGACAAGCGCCGCCTACGGCAACAAGCTGTCTTGAGGGGGAATAAATGACCCATGCTGCCGAAGCTAGGTTACAAGTGTGACGGCTGGCGCCATCAGCGAAACCTACATACATCTTGGAAGACATCTGCAACAACCAACAGATAGTATAAAAAACGAAACTGACAACCTAATGTACATAAAAATACATACACTAATATACAAGAAAAAGTGCTAAGCCTAAGCGCAGTACTTCTTCAGGTAGAGCCCATTTCTAGGCTTAGGAAGCTTATTCCCATCATAATCCGTTAATTCATATGTGCCTTTACTCAAAAATTTAGACACGACATAGGGTCCTAACCACATGGCCTTGAATTTTCCTGCCCCCAGAGGCTCTTTATCTTGGTCCCAGAGTAAGACAAGTTCCCCTTCAGAGAAAACCCTAGGTTTGACCGTTTTATCGTATTGAGATTTGACCCTATTCTTATGATCCTGATTTGCAGTCAACTCATCTCTACATTGTTCATCAAGGTGTTCTAAATGGAGCAACCGTTCCTCAAGCTCAGTCGTGTCAGGTAGCACATGAATAGCTATCTGCAAGGATGGGATTTCGCATTTAATCGGCGTAATAGATTCCACTCCGTGAACGAGTTGGAAGGGGGAAAAACCCGTAGCAGTATTTACATTGGTTCGATAAGCCCAAAGAGCAGGATATAACATGATGTGCCAATTTGAGTGGGCTGCATCAATAGTACGTTTAAGGATAGTTTTTAAAGTCTTGTTTACAGCCTCAACCTGACCATTTGCTTGCGGGTAATATGGAGAAGAATGTTCTTTTCAAAATTCGAGCATGGTGGTCAGTTCTGTCATCATGTTATTTTGAAAATGACTACCATGGTCAGTGACAATCACTTTGGGAATACCAAACCTAGCAATAATCTGATTAAATACGAAGAAAGTTGTTGTTTTCCCGTTGTCTTTGAAAGTAGGCATTGCCTCTGCCCATTTTGTGAAATAGTCGACAGCGACAATGATGTATTTATGCCCCCCAGTCGAGGCTAGGTTGCATGTCATATAATCGATCCCCCATTTCATGAAGGGGCCTACGGAGACAACAGGAAAAAAGGGAGTAGGATGTGATCGCATTTTTCTGGTGTAAAGATGACACGGATGACAGCGTTTCACTGCTTCCACACAATCTTTAAAGATGGTGGGCCAGAAATACCCGGCACGTAATATCTTCTGGGTCGTTGCTAACCCAGATAAATGACCCCCACACGCTCTGATATGGGAATCATTTAGGACAATATCCGCTTCCTCATGAGTAAGGCAGCGACGCAAGACAGAATCTACCCCTCGTCGATATAATGTATCTCCTATAATGAGGTAGTTTTTAGCATGAAGGCGTAACTTGTGTCGGTGTTCCCTAGAGTAAGTGGCAGGATACTTCAAATTTTGGAGATATATAAGAATATCTCTATACCAAGGATCAGAGGTGGACATGAGGAAGATGTGCTCATCTGGGAATGAGTCATCCTCAATCACTACATCTTCTTCCGTAGGGAATTCTGCTATAAGCTCGGCAAAAACTAAGGACTTTTTGGATTTAGCGGATTGGAAAATCAAGTCAAACTCTTGGAGAATGACTATCCACTTATTGAATTTTCCCCCAACAATCCGTCGGGATAAAACATATTGGAAAGGGTTTACATCCACCACTACAGTAGTGGTCCTCGGTAAGATGTAGTGCCGTAACCTCTGTACAGCATAAACAGCTGCTAAGGCTAACTTCTCGACGTGGGAGTACTTAAGCTCAGGCCCAACCAGAGCATGACTAAGATAATAAACAACATGCTCAATGAGCTTATCGTCCTCCTGAACTAGCACTACCCCAATGGTAGACTCCGACGCGGCCAGATATAATATAAAATCCCTAGAATAATCTAGTGGGCGTAATAAAGGAGCCGACAACAAGGCTTTTTTCAATGCCTTGAATGCGAGTTGTGCAGTTTCATCCCATACAAATGGGGTGTCCTGTTTAAGCAGGTGCATGAAACCTTTAGTGATCTTGGCATAATTAACGATAAAACGTCGAAGGAAGTTAGACTTTCCTTGTAGACTCTAAAGTTTCCTAAGAGAATGAGGAGGAGGCAGATTTACAATGGCCTCAACTTTTAAAGGATCCACCTCAATGCCCCTACTAGAGACAATGAATCCAAGCAATCTTCCTGACTCGATGCAGAAAACACACTTGTGGGGATTCAAGCGAATTTTATAGTATCTGCATCTCTCAAAAATCAACCGTAAATGATCTAGATGCTGGATCCTCTTGCGAGAATGAGCGGGTAGATCATCAAGGTAAGGCTCGACAATGGATTTTATGTCGTGAAAAGCAAAGTTCATGGCTCGTTGAAAGGTTGCCCTTGCATTTTTCAATCCAAAGGGCATTTTTCTATACGCAAATGTACCCTAAGGGAAAATAAAAGCAGTTTTATGCTGGTCTTTCGGTTTGATTTGGATTTTATTGTAGTCGAAGAAACCATCCATAAATGAGAATACCTCACTACCTGCACATGCATCTATGATCTGATCAATAAAAGGTGTGGGGTAATTGTCCTTAGGACAGGCTTTGTTAAGGTCTCGAAAGTCCGTACAAACGTGAATAGTCCCTTGCTTTTTATCAACAGGAACTGGGTTAGACACCCATTCAGTCAAAGCTACGAGATATATAAAACCTGCTTTCAACAGCTTTTCAACTTCTGCCTTCACAGCCGCCGCTTTACGCGGCTTCACGGGGCGTAATTTTTGCCGAACTGGCTTGGCATCAGGATAGTTTGGGATCTCATGTTGAACAATAGATGGATCAATGCCTGGAATCTCCTCATATGACCAGGCAAAGATATCACAGAATTCCTTGAAAAGGGCAGTATAAATGGCAATCTCCTCCGGAGAGCAGTTTGCACCTATATAGATATTTTCCACGACATCTGGTTTTACAGAGATGTTGATCGATATAGTGGTGAAAATGTTTGCCATATTCCCCTCGGCAAACACTCCTTCCCTAGGTAAAGGGTTCATGGGTGTATCAACATCATCCGACAGTCTCACATGAAACTCTTGGTTTTCTATCTTGCTTAGCTCTGGAAGGAAATAATATCGGTGATGAAGATCCTCACATATCTTATCACGCGCACACATGGCTTCCAAAATAGCTTCATTGGAAGGTAAAACAGTGTCTAAGCAATCTATGGAATGTAAAGAGTTTTCCGCCCATGCGGGCATGTAGACTTCTTCCAGATCATCCGAGACTGTAAGAGGATCTGGAATGGGATCAACAGTGGTTTGGGTAATAGCTTGATATGCCACTTCCACTGCAGATAAGGGCACTTCCGGTTCCTGAGGGGTTGGGAGGACCCAAGGATCAGTCCTATCGACCACCGAATCAATGGACTTCCCTACAGTAGTAGAACCGATATAAAGGACTGCAGCTGGAATATCAAATGTGCCCATCAATGATGCGTACATTCCATCCCCCAAGCTCTGTGCAGCAGGTTTGGCCTAGTGATCAACCAATGGCACAGTGGAATCTTTAGAATCTAAGCGGCCTTTTTGGGTAAAATCAAGTTGGTCAACAGTGACCACCTTCCCCTCATGTGGAAAAACCACGACACGAAAGACAGCTGATGCAACAGCAGACATTGCATAAGTCCAATTCCTACCCAGAAGCAAATTGTAGTCCAACGAAGCATCAATCACTTCAACTTCAACAGACACTGCTTTGCCAGCCAACTTAATCTCAAAAGCCGGCAGGATACCATGTGGACGGAAAGACCTTCCATCAAAAGCAGTAAGTAAAGTGGTTGATGGGACCAGCTCTGGGGATCCAAGAGCTTTCCAACAAGCCAGGGACATAACACAAGTAGAGGCTCCCTCATCAACAACTGCTCTTACCACCATGGACAACATCTATCGATAGAGCTACATGGTAAGGGAGGTGAATTTTAACATCAGATAGATGAAATTTCACTATGAGACTCGAAGAGTCCATGCTACCTAGAGCTGCTAAGAGGGCATCCCACTGATCAGGACAGCTCTGTAGCACCTCCAAAGATGACATTGCACAAGGAGTCTGAGCCAAGTCTTCAACCACTAAGCAGTTAGAAGCGGCTCTGGCATTTGGGTTATGCAAAGTCTTCTTAAAGACACCTTTGGGTATCTTTGGCATTATTTCCGCAGGTTTCTCTATAGTGAGAGGGTTGGAAGGTTCAACTACAGCTTTACCCTTCTCATCGGTCTCTTTCTCATAGTTTTTGTTCCTAGTTTGTAACAAAGTTGAGGATCTAACCATGTTGATATAATTGGGGTCAGGGGCAGCTTGAGTGCCCCCTGCTACGGTAGAAGCTGAAGCAGAATTCTGCCCTTGGGGAAACGGATCCTTTAGGACAGCTGGTGGTTGAGCTTGGAGTAGCTTCTGAGCTTGTTCCATGAGGGGACAAAGATGAGTAAGGTGGTCCCCTTGGCACAACTTACAAGGGAACTTGACTTTCTTCTTTTCCTTTTTGCCCCCATCAGCATTGTTTGCGGGCTTTGGCTTGTTTTGATTTTGGTTTCCCTCTCCCTTTTAACCTTTCTTCTTCTTCCTGTTGGGCTTCTGATTGCCCTTCGAAGAGGTTTGTGCAAAAACATTTGCACTTTGGGAGGATGGGGCAGCCTTTGCTGCCTCCGCCGTAGACTGTTTGACAGACAATTGGTGAAGTTGTTTTGTCAAAGACTCTACAGTGGGAGAGTTTACGGACCCAACCACACCATTGGCATGGGGTCTAGGCTTGGGTTTCTCGGCCTCATGCGAAGGCCTCTGTGCCTCAGGGATAATTTCATATAGAATCCCAGACTATGAATAATCAAGTCCAATTGCTGGGCCCTGAGTATGGCTTCTTCTTCACTAGTCACTCCTGATGTGGAAACATCCTTAGATATGTATGGCAACAATGATTTAAGGAACCACTCTAATAGAAACTCAGGAGGGATGGTGGCTTTGATAAGACTCTTTCGCCTCCTCCACTCTTGGATATGATCCGAGATGTGGGTTGCCTTGTTTTTTCTGAAAGTAGACAACAAGTTCGTTCCGAAATTGTAACGGACCGGAAGCTGAAAGTGACTGAGGAAAGCACTAGCTAGGTCCCAGAAACTACTAAAAGTAGCAGAAGGCAGCTCAATGTACCATTTTTCTGCAGTGCCAGTCAAGGTCCTCTGGAACAGCCTCAATCTCACCGAATCTTCATTCAATGAGTTGGAAGAACACCATAAATGGAAGGTGGTAGCATGAGCCCCAGAATCTTCACCAGCCTTACCTTCGAACTTAGGGATGTCCGAGGGCAGTTTGGTGGGAACAGGTGGCCACAAAGGGTCATGCCTCACCGGGTCATTCATCAATTTTGATAAGTCTGGCAAGTTCAAAGTTGCCAGAAAAGGAAGTTTGGGCCTAACCGGTGCACTAGATGTGCCAACTTAGGGATTAGAGGGTCTAGCCCCTGAATGCCCATAGGTAAAGGTGGGGTTGCCCCCTGACACCGATTTTGAAGTGGGAAGGTTTCCTTGAAAAAAATTCCATCCGTAGGCCACATGATTTTGGGTGGGAGGTGTAGTGTAAGTGGTTCGGGCCATCCCCATAGAAGCTCGGGTCTGAAAGACTGGAGCAGGTATCCCTCCGCTAAACAAAGAAAATGGAGAGCTCGTGTATGGGACCGAAATAGGGGTATGGAATCTCTTCCCATAAGAGGTGTTTCCCCCAAACTGCACTCCTACATATGAAGGAGATGGACCTACGTATGGACTGGATGGGGGAATGTGCCCCCCATTCCAAGGAAATCCTTGGACATAAGCCGAGGATCCTACCGGACCACTCTGAGTAGTGTAAGGGAAGGAAGAAGGAATGGTAGGTATACTGGGGATCCCAGCAACCATGTTACCAGAAATACCTCCTATGTTGGTGTGAACTGGTGGTTGAACCACCCGGCTCACTGGAGTTAAAGGTGTAGAAGGCAAACTAGATCTAGGGGCACTAACCGGGGGAGGTAGTACCCCTTCAACCGGAAGGGTTGAGGTAAACACAAAAGAACTTTCTTCCGCAGAAGACATGACTCTACTCAAAGGGACACCTACTAATGGTGAACTAAAAGGTCTAACTTGGACGATCACATGATCGTTAAGATCAGTCAAGGGGGTGTTAAAATTTCTTGCAAACTCGTCAGTCTGCAATTCTTCTATCTCGACTGTGTCAAAATCAAAACGGTTAGCTATCAATTCCGGTTCACCAAGAACCTCACTTATTCCTACTAGTTCAAAAGAACCATCTGTGTCTAATCTCTGCCTTTGGGGTAAAGGTGGAGGTTCCAACGCAGTGAGATGAGGAAGGTTTCTCAACCTTCTTGACCTTCTAACAAGTTGGTCCTGCAAAATTAAAAATTTGACTAATCACACCCTAAGGTTAACTAAACACAAGCAAATCCACAGAGCATACACTAAAAAGATCCTAGAGTCTCAAGCAATCAAACCAGGGTATAAAGATATGATTTCCCGAAGAAAGATGATGAACGATTACTTGGCGTCCTTGAGGGGTTCTCAGGTACAAGTGGAGGAATCACCCACCACCCTCCTGCACTTTCCACAAGGATTACCTTCCAAGCCAGTTCAAGGTAATTAACCAGAAATAACCTTCTGATTTACCTAGGTATGAACCCTAAAAGACAAGAGACTAAAGGCTACCTTGACAATACCAGCTGTCTGGGGGGATAGTCGTCAGCCGAACTCGTACGCATGGGTGGTGTAGCTAAGCCCGAAACTATGTCTAGGACAGAATCCCCAAATGTATAAAAGTCCTGGGTTACGTTTTGACAAGGATTCGGAGGGTTATCTCCTCTGTCCAAGCCTCCACGCGGCCTAGTGCTTAACTCCCGTTTGAGAGGAGCTTCCTAGATACAGTGATAGAATCAAGGATTTACCTAAAGAACGGTCCAATACGTCTGAGTTTATAACTTGTGGGAAGTTTACACTCCCTAGCCCACAAGTCTAGCCTAAGCTAGTAGGTGAAAGGCCCCTAGAAATAAAACTTACTAGTAAATTTTAATTTTATGTGTTTATTTTAAGGGCTGTTTCTTACTCAAGAGGAAATGGAAGTGATGTACTGTATGGTGTTTTGACTCAGCAAGAAATAAATGAAAGTAAGGTGCATTCAAAGCAAACTACTACTATAAAACAAACTTCTTTTCATTTTTTCAAATATGTATTGATGAACTACAGCACTGATAAGAGAAACTAAGCTTATATATATATATTTTGTAATTTTCTGAGATTATATTTTTAAAATGAAGCAAACACTACTTATGCAATAATCACAATGCAAAAGACTAACTATGTTTTCTTTTTCACTTTAAAAATTGCTCAAAAATCTACTATGCATCTACAATGCACTATGCTTGAGTAAACTTGAAACTTATGAACTGTATACAAACTACAAACTGAAGCAAACAGGCTGACAGAACCAACAGACCAGCAAGAGAAGCAGGCTAGGAACCCTAGCTTGGGTGCAAACAATGACACAAAACCACTGCAGACTTAAAAAGGCAAGTGCAAACCAGCAACTGTCAAAAAGCAGACTGGAAAAAACAGAGCCCAAGACCTTGATCACTGATTTGGACTAAGACACTTGAACCAAGAACCCAAACAGGCCAAAAGCTTCAGGATGCAAACAGTAAATAAACCAAGTAAAAAAGACTCAATGGCTTTCAAGAAGCACTAAGATGTGATCACCTGAGGCAATCAAACAAACTCTACAACATTCTTAAAGAAAGTCTTCTCAGAAAACAAGGAATATAGCAAGAAAAGAACCAAGCAAACTCTTCTTTAAAAATCCCAATTTTCAGGAGTACTCGCGACTGTCTAACAGTGCAACTCATGAATGACTCGCAACTGTGCAGTATAACAACCCGTGAATGCAACTTTATACTTGCGATTGTTCAGTAGAACAACCCGCCAATGGGTATAAAATTTTTCTCAAAAGCAAAGAAAAAAAAACCCTAAGACTTTCAAACGCTGAAGTAAGCAAGAGCCAGGATAAAAAACCACAAACAGACTCACAAGAAAAACTAGTCAGGATAACAGAAATGACCTACAACAGTCTAGGCTTCCCCAGCGGAGTCGCCAGTTCTGTTGTAAGGGATAATGCACCTAATAATCGTAGGTCGAGGGTTACCAACATACTCAAAAACTTGCAAACAATTGACTTCCAAAGTGCAGAATAGGAAATAAGAAGGTAAGAAGAACTTACTTGTTAAACGAAGTTCGATCCTCGTTCGTCCTCTTCCAATCTGCTCCACTTCCAAAGTCTTCAAGGCTCCCTCCTCTTTCACCTGTTCAGAGACAATCTTCTAGATAGAGAGTGGTTCATATATATACTAGCAGGTTAGATAAATCAAATATGAAATATTGAAGCATAAACAATTATCAAACCAAGAGATATGAGACACATGTGGAAGAAGTAATCTCTTTATTATCAATAATGAGAAAGTTCAGAGTACAACCAAACGTCTGAGACAAGGAATCCTCTGTCACCAAAGGATTCTGAGTTTCACTGCTCCAAAGAATTCTGTGAACAATCCACCAGCATAACTTTGCTCCAAAGTGTAAGTCTCCACAACCCTCCCCAAGGCCTGTATTTATATGGGTGAAATAAGACAGTTCTCGAAGGTTGGGGAAGTTGTAGCAGTTAGGGAGATTAAGTAAAATGACTTAACTAAACTCCCATTAGCGTGTGTTTTTATGTTTTCATGTTAAGAGGCACATTCGTAGGTATGTAGTAGAGCAACCCGCGAATGACTCACGACTCTGTATAAGCGCAACCTGCAAATACATGGATTCGCGACTTGCTGTAAGGGAGACTCGCGAATGATGCATGAGTTGTCTAAAAAGAGAGTCGCGAATACATCCTAACATGGAAAAAAGGCAAAGTAACTAGCTGGATGAAGGTAGAATGTATTTCATGACAAGCCAAGCTATAGTGTTAAGGGAAAACCTCTATCCATAAGTGTCCTTTTGTGTGCCGACATGAGGGATATCAACACTCAGACGGAGAGGTGCCACTCAGGTGTATAACAAAAAGGAAACCCCCCCCCTAGGTCTTTCCAATATAAGTACTCATTCAGAATGCAGAATTTGGAAGATTTCAATTTTATTGACCTAGCCCTTGTCTTGCTCAGCCCTGTAGGTTCCTGTACATTTTGCAGCACATATATAATGTTAGAATACCAAGGGGAAGTAGAGAATCTAGGAATCACCTATGCTTCGGCCTCCAATTGGAATGAGTGACTTGTTAGGAAGTTCAGCTGCAAGGAGTCACAATTTGAATTAGTCATCATCTTAGCCAACCCTTGACCCTTAACCAATTTGGTGGGTTTGATCTCGATATCATATTCTAACAACACATCAACCCATTTTTCTCTTCTCCCTTCGGGATCTAGCTTGGTGAGGATGCCTTTCATGGTGCTGATGGAAACGTAAGCTATGATGTGGGAATGAAGGAATATGTAGACTCTGAATTGATTTAATGATTTTATCAAAGCATAAGCTTGTTTCTCCATTATTTCATACTTCAGCTCCCCATCTCTCAGCAATTTGCTGAAAAATGCTATAGGCTGTTCAACATTCTTGTCATTCTTTTGTAATAGCACCTTGATTACAGTGTGGTCAGATGCATAAGAGAAGATGAAGAAGTATTTGTTGAAATCAAGGTTTGCTAGGACTAGGGCTTCGGTGAGGGACTTTTTAATATCCCTGAAAGTTGTCTTCGCATCTGGTGTCCACTTAATTTCATGGTCTTTTTTGAGCATGTTAGTAATGCACATTAGTATTTCTGCAAATCTAGGGATGAATCTTCTGAGAAAATTTACCCACCCGATGAAGGATCGTACTTCCTTTTTGCTCCTAGGTTCTTCGACCTTCTGGATGGCTTTGATTCTTTCTAGGTCTATTTTTGTACCATCTTTTGAGATGATATACCCCAACAAATTTCCTTCTTCTAATCCAAAGTTAGGCTTCCGGGGGTTCAATGATATCCCATATCTCCTACATTTAAGAAAAACCTTCTCCAAATGCTAGATGTCTTCTTTATCCAATCTGGAATACATAGTAATGTCGTCCATATAGACCACCACAAATTTATCTTTCTCTTCAGCGAATGCTATATCCATGGCACGTTGGAAAGTTTCTCTTGCGTTCATGAGACCAAAAGGCATCTTGGCATACATAAAAGTCCCCTAGGGTGTGGTGAAAGCGGTCTTTTCCTGATCTTTGGGAAATACCTTCACCTGGTTATAACCCAAGAAACAATCCATGGTGGTAATTCTCTCAGACCCCACAACCATCTGCAAGATGTGTTTCATCTTGGGTAAAGGATAATTATCCTTCAAAGAAACCCTGTTCATATTCCTGAAGTCTATTCATATCTGGATCTTGCCATTATTTTTTCTAACTGGCACCACGTTAGCGACCCACTTAGAAAATATGAGTGTTACAATGATATTGGCATCAAACAACTTTCTGATTTCCTTCTCAATTATGGGAAACAATTTTGGATTGGCCCTTCTCAATTTTTGTTTGAAAGGCTTTTCGCCTGGCTTTATGGGGATGGTATGCTGTATGATGGATGTGTTGCATTTTTTAAGATCCTCGTAGCTCCATGCAAATACGTTAGTATATATACTCATCAAACTGACGTAATCTTCTTTCGCCTTGGTAGATAATTTTTTTGATAGTTTTATCATCTTCGGATGGCTCTCGGTCCCAATGTTTTTATCTTCGACAAAATATTTTGCAGGCTTCATCTTGGGGTCTTTAGCCACGTCATTTTGGTTGAACAACTTCTCCAGGGGAATCAAGCCTCTGGAGATATGATTACCCTTTAGTTGCACTATGTCCTTTCCCCCCAAGGAGTCTCTATATTTCCTGCCTTCATCACTTCCTTTTTCATCATCCTCGACATCCTAAAATTTTTCAAGGTGGCAGTTCTCGTTGTTTGTCTGGGTGTTTGCAAACTCGTCAGATAGCTCCAGAAACCTCTTAATATGTTCATTGTCTTTGAACACTTGCCAATGTCTGGAGTTGTCAGGTATAGCAAACCTATTCTTGATGCATACCTTATGCTCCTTTTTCCCAGCTGCCAGGGCCCCGAATCTGCCAGCAGAAACCGCTAGGGAATCAACAACTGTGTTTTCAGTTATGGGGACTACCTTGACCATGTATTCGGTGAAAAAATTTCGGAAAATGTCCCACACTTCATTTCTACAGGATCTCATGCTAGGATTCCTGGTTTGATATATGTCATTAATCTGATTTATAACCAATTCTTATTCCCCAATAATTAGTACCCACTTAACTTTCCTGTCTTTTATGGCATGCAGTCCAAACAATAAAGCCTCATACTCTGCTACATTGTTAGTACATTCAAAATTTAATTGGTAAGACAGGCTCTCAAATTCTTTGATGGGAGAAATAATATACACACCTGTGCCAACTTCACTTTTAGCGACTGAACCATCAAATTATAAGGTCCAAAGACCTTCTTCCCTTTCTTTCACTGCTAAAGCACCTTATTCCTTGGTAAGCTCTTCTTCTTCCTCCTTGACAGACGCTGAGATTTCGAGAGCACCATGGGAAACGTCATTGAAGAAGATGGACGACCCCAGGCCATTGTCGACAACATATATAGCGTGATTATCCAGATGATTTTGGCTGTTGACCACGTACGAGGATCGCTTCTAGCTATACAACCTCTTACTACCTATTATCATAGGAATGGTGGCATAAGACATATCCATTTGTAGGCTCCCTTTTAATTTGGAGGTCTAGGACCTAGACAACAACATACCAAACTTGGCAGGAATGTCTGCCACGACCACATCCATCACTACAGTTTTGGAAGGAAGTTCTGTCAGAGTCACTACCATATATTTGATTAACCTGAGACATTTCACCTTTCTAAAATCAAAATAATATAAGTCTTTGTAGGGTCTAGTAACCTCTAACCCCAGAATTTCTACCATCCCTTTTGGCATCAGATTATGTGACTCTCCTCAATCCAGCATAGCATTATGTATGACCATGTCCTGTACATTCAAGCTTAAATAAAAAGGAGGAACCTTCTCTTCATCTCCATTTTTGAGCCTGGTACCAAAACTTATGGTGGGGGCGTCATCATTTACCTCCAGGATGTTGGGATAGAAATCTCCCTGGCCTTTAACCATCCCAATTATCTTATCTCTGTATTATTTATTTCTTAGCAATTCATTGAAGGGGATATATATTTTTACCCTGGAGAGTTCGGTCTATAGATTGAAGAGAGGGGCGACCTTTCCACTTCAACAGGTGCAGGCGGTCTAACTTCTTTTACCTTTTCACCTTTGTCCATGGGTTCTTTGCATGAAATTTGTTCTTTTGGTTTCTCCTTGATTCTATCTTCACTTTGCCGACTAGAGGAGGGCTGATTCAGGTTCATCTTACCTTTGTTGAACATGATGTCTCTACTCCTCAGATGGATTTTTCTCTTGACTTCATCTATGGCATGCATGTATCCCCGCTGATACTGTTCTGATTCCTCTTCAAGGTTTTTTTGATATTCTTCTTGGGTATACAGGTTGTGTTCTACTTCTGTGAGGCATATATCAGAATCCATATCTTTGAAATAGTGGATCTCATCTTCAATGGGTTCTTCATCACCTCCACCATCGACATAATTCTCAGGAAAAGGTGGTTGTATCTGTTGATCATTCGGGTTCCTAGGGTTTTTGGCCTCCCTTTGTCTAATCTACGGAGGATGAGGAGGATTTTTCCTCTTAAAGTTTGGGTTTCTGATTTGGGGTTCATTTTGTTCCCTATTAAGTGACCCATTGTCTACGAACAAATTTTCCATTAGCTTCTCCAACATTTTCAACATCATTTCAAACTTTATGTCATTAGAGGAAGCAACAGAGGTAGATGACCCATCTTCCTAAACTTTCCTTGTTTCCATCTTTTTCCTGATCTTCCCGCTCACCATAATGTTAGCTTCCACTTATAGGTCATCTTGAAACATCACAGGGAGATTGGATGACTTCCTCTCCCTTAACAATAGAGCAAAGTCACTATCAAAAGCATCAGCGTAGTGCAGCTTCATAGCACCCACTAGCGGTTTGATTTCGGCAGGAATAGAGTTGTACGTCCCCATAAACCTTCCAGAGAATTCATGCGCTGACTCGAAACCACCTTTATTCAATCCATTGTACTGGGATAGGACTTGTAGGGGGATTCTTTTATCGTCCCATGTTTCCAAGAACGCAGTCTGCAAGGCTACAAACGTGTGGATGGACCTAGCGGGTAGATATTTAAACCAATTCTTAGCCTCCCCTGAGAGGCTCAACACAAACAACCTCATCTTCACATCATCATAATCTACCAAGTCCATATGCAAGAAGTCTTCAAATCTATCAACATGCTGCGGGGCGGTGAAATTTCCTTCCCCGTCATAGAAGGGGACTCTTTGGGAATAGCCTTGGGGGAGGTCATGGAACATGACAAGCAGCTCTAGTGGGGAAAATATTCCAGCCATTGGTACAAGAGGGTTTGGGACTGCAAGTGGGACTTGGAAGACAAATTTATTTTGCATTACTAAGGGGGTATGGCGTTGAAAATTCTGGAGAACAGGGTTCCCACATCTTTGAAGGTTCTTCCAGAGAGAGTCCAACAGGTAGGCTTCTAAGCGATCAAGATTCACCCTGGTATTTATCAAATTTGACTCTGACTTGGATTTCGGTAGGGTACCTTTAAAGGAATCCTCCTCCACAAAATTAGGGATGCTACAGAATTCTTGAGTGGAAGAATTTTCAAACTGAGGAACAACTAACTAATCTTTTCCCTTATTCCTAAATGGCCTATTCAGATTATCCAAACTTTGAAAAACCTGGGTGTTAAGATTACCTCTGGTATGCGGCCACTAGGAAGCCAGGATGACTTCTGTATGTAGCTGAGAAACAATGTGGAGTCGCCAGGGAATATATACAACCTTATTCACTTGCAGGAGTCTCTGTTTGCCCAAAAAAACCCTTTATCCTTTGAATCTTAGTCATTCTTCCCAGGGATGATCTTCAATTTCGTCCTTGGCAATGGCGCTAGTTTGTTAGCACCCAGAATCACACCCAAGGTTACAGGAAGGAGGATCACCAAGTAACAACAGAACCATTTTAGGAAAGGGAGCTGGCTCCACCGATTCCAGAGAGGGATCTCTCACACATACATAACATGGCCAGATTTATATTGTCACAAGATAAGTATCAAACATTGGTTGTTGGAAACAAAAGAAAGAGCTATCGGGCTATGTAGTAAAAAATAACAGGAGAAAAGAGCAGTTTTCATAGGAAAATGATTATAGGAGCAAGGTAGTCCCTCGATCACTGTCATTGTAGTTGGGGTCGGGTGGTAATAGTAGAAAGATGACAGTCAGCTAGCATAGAGCACCGCGGGGATGAATTACACGCCAGTTTTGGAAGAAAATTTTAGTGGATATTAGAGACAATGGAAGGAGCATATGGGTATGAATTCCTATCTACTATACACTAAGTCTATGGAATGAAGAGAAACATAATGTAAAGAAGCACTGGAAATAACATGCACATGAGAAAATAAAAGTACAGACTGTAATTTGAAAACACACAACACTTCCTATAAAATGCATACAACCAATATTCGGCTCTATATATTAATAAAAAAAGGTATTATAAACACAATAGTCTTGCAAATTCAAAACCAACCAACCCTTTCTCCTTCTGTGAGGAACCTATTTAAATTGTTTTGGGCCCCCGAGACCAACCTTGAAATAAGGCCAATATTAGTTACAAAAATCAGCAACAAATTCTTAACAAATAGTATCGTGGCCTCTTTCCACGGGTGACATAAAAAATAATGACATAAAACAGAAAATGATGGAGCCAAGGTTTTTCGCTGGTTCCAAAATATGTTGCCTCTTCAAGCTCCTCGCTCACCTGATTTTCTCATAGCTGTATCTCAGGTTCTGGTTGCCGTTAGAGTCCATCATCCTTAGCGTAGCCTTTGCTCGGACTTGCTGTAGTTTTCGATCATTTTCCATTGGTTAGTCATTGGTGTCTCCGGTTTAACCACTTCTTCTGCCAACACTTCTAGCTCTAAATTTTCTAGATAAGAAGCTGCTGGCAACTTAGCGCACAAAGCCTTGAAATCAAATAACAATTCAAACTCGCTAGACAATTTTCTGATCACGGTCATGCCTGAAAGCGATTGCTGAGTTATATCTTCTAATTGTCCGTGGTCCTGCCTACATTTGACCAACTTGTCATAATACTCCTTCTGGGATAGCATTGGTCCCTTCTCTTCCCATAAGAAAGGGAGACCTCTTTGGACCAGAGGTTTAAACTTCTCAGCAAAATCATCAGCTTGTTTGCACATTAAATTCCACTTCGCCTCGACCATATTTAAATGGCGGTGTTTGTGAACCGCTCTTCTGGCCCATGTGATGGTGGGAATCCTATCCCAGATCTTCCTCTCTGTTGTGGGCACAATAGATCCCATGTTTTCAATAAAACATGAGAACCCTGATTTTACATGTAAGGTAAGTTTTTGAATTTGCTAAGTCATTTTGGGGTCCCCAAAACATTTATCATAGTTTCTATGATTTGATTAGCTAAATTCTTTAGATTTATGCATGTTTTGAGTTCTTTTTGGTGGATTGCTGAAGATTACTTCCCGCATCTCGCAACCCGCAATGTGGATTGCGGGATCTTGAAGTTTACTATTTGCAAGTTTTCATCCCGCATTCCAAAATGTGGGATGCAGAAACATTTTTATAAGTACATTTGGTCAACCCACAACCCACATCCTGCAAGTTGCGGATTGCGGATTGCAGGAAGTATTTGATTTATGATTGTGTTGTGTGTTTCCGCAAGACCACAACTCGTAAGTTGTGGATTGCAGATGGCAGAAAGGGTGTGTATATTTGCAAAATAAATGCCTGCAATTCTTCTCCCGCATTCTACATCTTTGGTATTGTTATAACTAGATCTTGTTCTTAGTTTATCTATTCTTTTTGTCTTAATTTTCAACCATTGGTTTAAAATGATTTTACATTTTATGTTGATTTTAAGAATTTTTGACAATCAATAATTTTGGTTGGATTTAATGCTTTTAATGGTTGAATTATTTCATTATTTTAGTTTTAAGGTTTGTCTTTTGGGCTTATTAGTTAATATGTACATCTTTAAGCTTTCAAAAACTTATAATAAAAGTTTATTCCAAGTTTTGATTTATAATCTAACTCTCATTTTTGAGTCCTTTGTCAAATATTTTCATGAGGAGATTCCTGTAGCAGCTCTGTTTTTTCTGTTTTTGTCATTGTCATTGGGAGCAGATTACGAGGAGATGGAAACAAATTCAGGAAAACCAAAAGAGGTTTTTGTCCACAACAAACTCATTCACAAAAACCTCTCTCAGGTGTCCCAGATCGAGAGATATGAAGGCGTCTTTGAGACCCAAATTTGCCAAATTTCCCCAAATCTGATTTGTTATTTTTGAGTTAATTGTCTTTAAAGATTTTGATTTATCATGTAACTAATTGATGTAATTGTTTCAAATTTATACCTACAAGGTAGTTATGGAACTACTTTACTTTTGTAATGATAAAAGGAAGACAAACATACAGTTTTTGGGTGGGATTTTTCACTCAAGGAGAGGATTTTGGAGCTTTGATTTCTCAAGCTAGCATTTATAACTCTTATGTAAGTGGATGACTGTTACTGATTATATATAAACTGATAAGCCCTTTTACCTGTCATGCTTTTTCATTTTTGATCTGGTTGATTGCTCAATCTACAATTTCATTTCCTGTTTGAAGGTTTATTCATGTAAATGCTTGTAGCCTGTGGGTGGAATTAGTATTTCATGTGTAATATTTATGGCTTATTGGGATGTATTTGATCCCCAGTTTATTCAAATTGCATGATTTAGTTCTGTATTAGCTTGTGGATGTTTATTTCCTCCTTGTTGATGAAGTTTCTAAAACCAAAACCCTAAAACCTATTTTATTTAATTTTACTTTTGAGATTGTGTTGGCTTGTTCTTCTAGTAGTCTAAGAACAATTTCTGGCACTAACATCTTTGGCGCCATTACCGGGGATGCAGCTGAATTATATCTTCCCTAGGATATCATTATTCATCTGATTTTGAGAGGTGAACAAAGTCAGAAAAATCTTTTAGACTCAATTTTTCACTGGCGACTCCACGATTAAAGATTCCACTACAAGGAGAATTTTGTTGACAGAAAAATGAAGAAGCCAAACAAAAAGACTGGGTATCAGCTTCTTACTTTCCTCCATGAGTTTTTGTTCTTATTCATTAGTTCTTTCCTGTCTTTCCCATTGCATGTCAAAAGAATTATTTTTTGTTTTGTCTATTCCGATGATCATAAACCTTCAAGTACATATCCCTCTTTGGAAGAAGAAAATCTGCATTCTTCTTGTTTTATTGATGTTGATCCTATTCCTTCATTTGAAATACATGTGCAACATGATATACATATACCCATATCTCTTGAAGTTGATTATTCTAGTCATCTTGTAGAGAATAAAGCTAATCTATTACCTTCTACCTTCACTGCTGAAACTTGTGAACATCTTGTTGAACCTCATTTTCAACTCACATATTTTCAGTCTAGACTCAGACAGAAGATGTTTAAACCTCTTAGGCTGCCATCTCTCTTACATCCTTACCCTTCCTACTTTGTTGAATATCTTCCCTATTTTACTGGAAAATACCATATTACAACAGAGAAGCATTTATAATCTTTTCATAATTTCATTGATAATTTTGAAATCATGCATGAGGATGTTGTCATGAGGTTATTTTCAAAATCCTTTGTTGGAGATGCTGGATTTTGGTTTCGAAATTTAAAAGCTGATTCAATTGGATCGTGGGAAGAGTTACATGATGTCTTTTTGAAGTATTGGGGTGAGAATAAATCTTATGATCAATTTCTTTCTGAATTTTATAGTTTGAAAAGAGAGAATGATGAGCCAATTACTGAATTTAATTGGAGGTTTCAAAGTTTTTATATCAGTATGCCTTCGGAGATTAGACCTTCGGAAAAAATTGCTATGGTATATTATGTTATGGCTCAACATTCAGATCTTGTCTTTTTTCTCTTAGAAAGGAAATCACCATCTTTAAGACAATTGTTTGAGGATGCAAAAGGAGTGGAGGAGAACATCCGAGCTTGCAAAATGCTTCGAGATCAGGCTCATGTTGAAGATATACAAGCTTATGAACAGGAAGAAGAACGCAGGTATCATTCAGATTTAAGACAGTTTTCTTCATCATTTTCAGATTTTCATATGAACAAGGATATAAATGACACTTGTGTTGATTCTTCATATCAGTTTGCTGACTTTTTCGATGATAATATACTTTCAATGGATTATAGTAGAAATTTCTTAGTTCCTGCTATGAGATTATCATGTTATGAAGAAGAAGTTGCTTCTCTTCAACCTCTTACTATTGACATAAGAAATAAGTTGCCATTCTTGACTTATGGTCACTTTCAGAATTTTATTTGTTCAAGTTTTGATCAAAGGTTTTATTTAAAGGTCAAGAAGCAGTTTGAAAAGCCCTTGGTTTCCATTCTTGATCCAAAGTTTAACAAGAACAGCAATGGAGAGGAAGAGAATGCTTCTTAGTTTATATGTTCTTTTTTTCCTAATTTTCAACCGTTGGTTTAAAATGATTTTACATTTTATGTTGATTTTAAGAATTTTTGACTATCAATAATTTTGGTTGGATTTAATGCTTTTAATGGTTGAATTGTTTCATTATTTTAGTTTTAAGGTTTGTCTTTTGGGCTTATTAGTTAATATGTACATCTTTAAGCTTTCAAAAAATTATAAGAAAATTTTATTCCAAGTTTTGATTTATAATCTAACTCTCATTTTTGAGTCCTTTGTCAAATATTTTCATGACGAGATTCCTGTAGCAGCTCTGTTTTTCCTGTTTTTGTCATTGTCATTGGGAGCAGATTACGAGGAGATGGAAACAAATTCAGGAAAACCAAAAGAGGTTTTTGTCCACAACAGACTCATTCACAAAAACCTCTCTCAGGTGTCCTAGATCGAGAGATATGAAGGCGTCTTTGAGACCCAAATTTTCAAAAATTCGCCAAATTTCCCCAAATCCAATTTGTTATTTTCAGGTTAATTGTCTTTAAAGATTTGTTATCATGTAAATAATTGATGTAACTGTTTCAAATTTCGACCTAGAAGGTATTTATGGAAATACTTTACTTTTGTAATGATAAAAGGAAGACAAACATACATTTTTTGGGTGGGATTTTTCAGTCAAGGAGAGGCTTTTGGAGCTTTGATTTCTCAAGCTAGAATTTATAGCTTTTATGTAAGTGGATGACTGTTATTGATTATATATAAACTGATAAGCCCTTTTACCTGTCATGCTTTTCCATTTCTGATCTGGTTGATTACTCAATCTACAATTTCATTTCCTGTTTAAAGGTTTATTCATGTAAATGCTTGTAGCCTGTGGGTGGAATTAGTATTTCATGTGTAATGTTTATGGCTTATTGGGATGTGTTTGATCCCCAGTTTATTCAATTTGCATGATTCAGTTCTGTATTAGCTTGTGGATGTTTATTTCCTCCTTGTTGATGAAGTTTTTAAAACCAAAACCATAAAACAAAACCATAAAACCTATTTTATTTAATTTTACTTTTGAGATTGTGTTGGCTTGTTCTTCTAGTAGTCTAAGAACAATTTTTGGAACTAACATGTATTATTTGGATTGTTTCCTTTCTTATTGATCTCTGGCTTATATTTTCTCTTTGATTCATTTGAGTTTCTTCTATAATTAGAGGAAATTTCAACTCAAAATGGGCCTTTTAACCCTCATTCAAATTCCATGTCATCGTGTGTTAGCCAATGAAATTGCTTTAAATTTGAAATACCGTATAGGTCTTAAACACCTTTTTAATATAAATTGGATAGGTATCATAAAAAAAACTATTTTTTTGTTCGTATTTTCGACATATCGCCCTGTGTTTTTACTCAAATTTCGATCGGGAGATCTCGTTGAATGTGGAATTAAATTACTCATCCAACGAGTACCCACTTAGCATACTTTTGATGGACCCCACTACCCCACAAACAAGAAATACCCAAAACACGTGATGATGATGTCATCATCACATTTTTCGGGTATTCCTATGTCATCATCACGTTTTTTCGGGTATTCCTATGTCATCATCACGTTTTTTTGGATATTCCTTGTTTTTGGGGTTTCAGGGTCCGTCAAAAGTATGCCGAGTGGGTATGTGTTGGATGCGGAATTTAATTCCCCATCCAATGAGCTCTCTTGATCGAAATTTGAGTAAAAACATAGGGAGATATGCCGAAACTACGAACAAAAAAAGTAGTTTTTTTCTTTTCTTCCTCCAAAATTAATAAATATTATTTTATTATTTTAACTATTATTTTATTATTTTCTTTAGGAGGCCCATTTTGAGTTAAAATTTCCTCTTTGGTGGTTAGCTTACCATGTTATCTTTCGCATTCCCCATCTAAGCTTGGTCTTCACTGCACAAACTGATTATTCGAGATAATGGCTGGTTATTGCATTCGCTCTGGGATTCGGATTGATGTAATCATTTCTTATGTCATGATTTTGTATATTTCATTAGTTTGATATTTCAGCTTGATAGAGTTTTATTTTCACATATAATGCCTAGAATCACAATGTAAGTATTGTAAATAATCTTAGTCTTTTAGTTATTTGCTTATGTTACGTTAATGTTTTTAATGTTTAGTTTAAGCTTATTGAAATCATTTAGATATTCAAGGTTATGTTTTAATTTTCATTAACTTAACTTGTGTATTTTATTAAATCCATATATTAAATTTATACACAATTGGATGTTATGGAGATTAAAAGAACACATGTTTTAGTTTGTTTGAGTCCTAAATTCCCTAATTTTTATGAGATTTGCTTTTATGATTATTTGGAAATTTGTGGAATTAGAATTCAACATTCACGAATGTGAAATTAGTTTGATCATGGTAAAGTCTTTTATTTTCAATACGCTAATTTGATTTTGAAAGTATAACTTCTATTTTTCCATTTTGCAATTTAAAGGGATTTTCATTTATTATTCTGCAAAATGAAATATTATTTTCTAGGTTTTTTATTCTTGGAAAATGATTATGTTAGAAACATATTTATGGAATTCATTAACTCTCCTATATTATAGGAGTGATTCTTTTCCTATATACGCAACTTGTTTCCAACATTTATTTTCTTAAGAATTAAATTGTAAAAGGTTTTTATAATTTCTAGGTTTAGGGTTTTCCATATTGGATTTTCTTTCATTTTGTAAATATTTCTATATTTTTAATCTTTTCTCTATTATTAATTTATTTCAATCTATTTCATACAACCTTAAAGAAAAAAGAAAAAAAAAATTCATTTTTAAAAGCTTTCCAATCATTTGTGTGGGCTTGCGGAACTTTCAATTTTGCTAAAATTCAACCTTTTCGCAATTCCTTCCCACAACCCACATCCCGCATGCGGGATGGGATTACGAGATGGATTGAATCAAATTTGGATATTTTTGTGATCCCACATGCGGGTTGCGGAAATCATTTTTTTCCACTTTTTCATTCCCTCATTTTTTTAGATCCTAAGCTTATCTTATGTTATAATTTAATTTATTCACGGGTCCGTAAATTTTGGTAGTTTCAGTTTCTACTTAGGGTTTCTATTTGGATTTTGATATTTGGTTTAATGATTTTTTTGAATTCAAAATTTCTTTCCTGACATTCCATTTCCGATATTTCAGGCAAATAGATTTTGGATTATTGTTTGATTTAGTTTATTTGGAAAATAGTCAACATATATAATAGATTTAATTTGTTAAGATCATAAAAAAAAACAAAGATGTCATTAAACATTTCAAGAAATTAATAAAGGATTACATGATGCAATAGTAAAATTATTGGAGGGTCATGCCATGAATCACAAGAAATTTATTAGGATTTCACGGAGTTCAAATGAAATTTTTTTATCCTTTTAATTAGTTTTACTTTTCTCTCAATCCATGATAAGCGTTTTTTATGTTAATTTATATGGATTACATTCTTTGATGTGCAAGGATAAAAGTTAAAGGGATAGAAATGATTGTCAGATTTGAAAAATGAGATCGAAGGGAATAGAATTTCTTCCAGAATATCCAAGACACATCATCAAACAGAAACTATGGGCAACTACAGAACTGTTAAGAAAATAACAAAACCTAGATCGTGCATCAGTTGGAAGAGGCTAATTTCAGGCTCCATTTTCTGTCAAACCGTGAAGAATATGACAAAGCTGTTGAAAACCCACTTCACAAATTGGGTCTTTTACTCCTAATTGTGGGCCAATTTGGAGAAAAGCATGCTCGAAAAGAGGAGTATTTTTCAGAATTTGGTTGCGGCCGGTTTGGATGGGAGCCGAACGAACTAGAGTTTCGGTGTTTGGATCTTATCCTTCCATTGCTCATTTCTTCTATAAAATTTACCCAAATGTTTGAGACAGGAAGGGGGGGGGGCACTCAGTTGAGATATTTCTCTTTCAGAACAAAAAATATGCTGCCACGAAGAGCTTTTGGAAGGGGAAAGATTTGAATAGGAGACTGGAGATACCTCTTTGTAATTAAAGGTTTAGGTATTTTTACAGAACTCACTATTAATAAAGTGTCGTTATTTTCACATCTCTTGTTATGAGTTCCATTAAATTTATTTAATAGATCTGATGTTTTTCCTGTTCCAAATGGATTAATGTTGTTGGTTATTCATTTGCAAATCATTAAATGTGTTTATTTATGACTTAGATTTTTCTTTGTTACAATTTAATACATTGATAATACTCAAAAAGAATTTCTTCTTTCTGAAAGTTTTATCTGTACCTGCAAGTGATTGAACAGTTAATATTTAATGCAAATATGTTGGTTTTTCAACTAACATATAACATACGCATATGCAAGTTATCTTGAATGAATTCATCTTGAGTTGCTTTCATTTAATTTTTATTAAACGATTGTGATTTAAGTGAGAAGTTTACCATCTTATTTACATTTTTGTCAATGTGATTAAAATACTTGTCATTCAAATATCTCAGGATAATTTGTAAATCAATTCAACATTCTCTTTAAGTTACTTAGCTTTAGATTAGGTTTACTTTCATAGTTAGATTTGATTTTCCGTTTCTTTCTATCACCCATCTTGTTTTCTAGTATGGGAAACAAATCCTCTGTGGATCAAACTCACAAAAGCCAGCAGAGGCTATTGAAATATCCGTGGGAGATCACTACTTTAAACAGCTTGAGGATAAAGCAATACTTGCTGCATGGGATTGCTTGAAGCCTTTGGCTGGGTCTTCTCTGTGTGTTGTAAGCCTTAGACACCCTTTTCAGCCACATACACAATTGAGGCTTCAACAAATGGTGCTAGAAGGAGGACTATCCAACATGTAAGTTCATTTGAGCTATCTTCATCAGATTATCTTAAAATGGCTCCAGCTTGAAAATATGTATATAGTTCATTTTATGCTCATGAATCTGTATTCAGTTGTTTTTCTAGGCAGATTATTTTTCAATTTCAAATGGATGTGCTCAAGCAACTTATAGAAGTAAAATTCGATGGTGAGGGAGAAATTATAGCACAAGAACATGTTATTCAATTTACTTATAATTGTCTTGTTAACAAAATTTTGGATCAAGATTCTTTGTGCAAATTGTTAGCCTTCACATTCGAAGGAAGATTCAAAGAGTGGTTTGTAACCTTACATCTTTCCTCTGTACATTCTTTTGAACATTTTGTAGATATTTTCGTGCTTTCTTTTGGACATTATGTCTTTGTTAGATTATGTAATGAATGGAACCAACTCACTGTAAAGAACGGTGAATCATTAGAAGATTTTGCAATTAGAACTTTTAATCTCTATTGTAGATTCCCTTTAATAGATCGTCCTATGATACAAGAATGGTTTCAACACACTAGTTCTATTACACATGAATATGATCAATTAATAAATGATAAATCTGAATTAATCATTGATAATCATCTACCTCTTGGTTTAGATTTGCATGAAGAATCTAAGGATTTAAAAATTGTAGAAATGACTGCCTTTTCTTTCAGATGAATTAAATGTTAATATTCTCATGTCTATTTCACATGAAATTCAAAGTCTAACTAATCATGAAGGAGATCATTTTTCTATTGAAGATTCTTCTAAAGTACAAGAGAATAGTTCTAATCATAATATTGAACAGTCTTCTTCTAGTATAAGTAAAGAGCTTCGAGATTCTGATATTTATTATTCTGTTAAACCTTTAACAGATCTTGAATCAACTAATTGTTTTGAAATTTGTGATATGTTTTCCCAATTACCATTTTATGACTTAAGTGATTATGTAGGAGAACATTTTTCACAAAATGATGACACTGCATTACATGAAGAAGTACATTCTGATTTGGAACCTTTCATACATATCTCTTTTGAAGAGGAAATCCTTCTTAAGGAATCTCGATATGAAAATATTCTACAAAGAGATGAATTACATGTGCTTATTTCCTCTTCGTATTTGTCTGTGTATCATGATCTATTTGATAACAATGGCATTCAATCATATATTTCAGATTCTATTTCCCCATTGTTAAGTCTTAAAGAGGTACAAGTTAATAAGGAAATACATGAAGAAGATCGAGAAGATTCGTATCCTTGTCATTGATCTATGTTTTCTTGTCATTCTTATTTGCTGGAAGTAAATGATATTTCTAAGGGTAATTTTCAGGATTCTTACTTTTATGATTCATCATTCAATAAAGAAACATGTTCTTCTTACAATCAATTGCTTTATAGAGAAAATTCTTGTGAGAACGCTAATAATACTAATTCTACATTTATAAAATCTCATATCTTTAATTCTTCTCAAGTAAACAACCATAGGAAATCTGATCTCTTTGAGAATTTCCAATTTAGTCAACCAATTTATGATGTTTTTTACGATAATGAGTTGGAACAAATTGGATGTGATTTTGCTGATCTTATTCAAGAAAATATTTCTAAGGAGAAAATTGTTCAAGAATAAACTTCAGATTCTTATAATACTAATGTTGGTTTTCTTTCAAATAATCCATTTCATTTCTTAAATCTTTCGAAATCTTTATGTCATTCTTTTGATTTTTATTGTACATACCATGATTGGGTCGCTGATTGGCTTGAGGAATCTTTCTTAGCAATATTTCATCATTATGGTAAAGATTTGTTTTCCTGATTTGTATAAAATGGTAATTATCCATTATCTTTATTTGTACATAAATTTCATCTTATTTGTTTTAATTCATTCCTTTTTCATTTTTATTTGCAAGCATTCATATCATGCTTTCTAATTATTTGGTGTGATTTCATCTGGTTCTTCAATTTTTTGCTTTTTGGGTGTCTGGGCCGCTTCTCCTTCTTCTACGTCCATGGCTTCTGAGTATTATCTATTGTTTTCACTATCAGACATGCTGGACATAGGTGTAATCTATGTGGCCACGACCTACAATGCAGGAGAGGTATGGTTGAGAAGGACTCTCCACCAGGGCATAAAAGGTTGACCTTTCTGGCATATCTTCGTCAGAATTGATTTCTTCAGGGTACTGCATCCAATTTTCTCTTTCTGCCAAGCCTGGTACTTCAACATGTTCGAAATGTTTTCTCTTTTTTTCTTGTCTTCTGCCAGAGATGATGTGATGTGGCTCATAGTCGATTGCGGCTTCCATGTCAAAACCTTTCCCCTTGAGAAAAATTTTGACCTTTGGCAAAGCCAATTTGTTCTTCGACAACCGCCCTTGGAAACTTAATGTCTGCATGTTTCCTAGAAATTATGAAATGTTCATCTTCGACCACCAATCTTTTTTTGATTAGTTCTAGTGCAAACGTCCTCGGAGTTAGAAATGCTGGGAGGACGTACGGTTGGCAAGTAAATCCATAGACCCTCATCACTATACCATTCTCTGAGAGGAACCAATCTCTGACTCTTCTTTCAGGGGATGATTGCAGCATGCTCTTCATATCTGGAAAGACTCTTGAAAGCCTATTTTGAAAGAGGGTCTCATAGACTGGAGCAATGAGGACATTCATGAATTTGCAATAGTCACTATGCATGTCCCTTACCATGACCATCTTAGGGAGTTGTATGTCATCATCATTAAAAATCAAAAACATTTTCATAAGAATAGACTGGAACTTGAAGGTCCCAGACTGACTAAAATTACTCAGCTGGGAATTTATATTTCTGGCTAGGGACTCGTCGAACTACAGAGAAGAGGGTGGTGAAGATTGACTCAACGTTCCTAACACCACTTGGCTTGAACTAAGCGTAAAAATCAGACTCAACAAGGGTTCAGTGACGAACTGATTTGAGTTCAGACCTAAAAATTGGCTCGCTAGGATAATTACAGACTGAGTCTCTTCATTGAACATGCCGAAATAAATGGGGAAAGGAGGGTTTGAAAATTGGCTTTTAGGTTTTAAACAGGCTTTGAGGAAGGAATCCTTCTGTTCATCTGATGATTCTTGAAAGAAACGAAGTATCTCTCCTTCCTTGTATTCACCATACAGTTGAATAAAATCAGAGGGAATTGACATAGTGCTTCGGCTATTGAGGGAATTAATGAGACACAATATCCTAGACCTAGACGTGTCCATAAGCATACCTTCGGACGAGGAATATTTTTTCGGGCACTAGATTACAAATTCAGGGAAGCTAGGGGTTTGCTAAAGAAAAAAGTAGAAAAAGAAAGAGCTGAACAACCCATGGGGGTCAATTCCCTATGACTGGAGAGCTTTTAACTTAGCCTGAGTGACTTATATACTATCATTTATAATGATAGTATTGAAGAACCTGGAATCCTTATATGTTATGGATTCTTCAGCTCCTTGAACCCGAGGTTTTGAGCTTATTAATTCTCCAATTCAACCATGAAACAACAGTTTTTATAAGAAAAATGTACCAAGGTGGTTGACAGCTTGCTCTGAGGCTTGTCCAAGGTGGCACGGTCTGCACAGTGTGAAACCCTCACTTCCCGATGCCGCAAAATAATAACCTGTTTGGATCCACATGCCTACTTTTATACTATTTCACCTTCTTATCTGACCATGCACTTTTTATGTCCGATGCGATCATAGCCATAGATGTAGGGCCCCAAAATCTAGAATCGCATGATCCCTGCCATCATATTTTTGCACGATCATGTTTACTTTCTTCAGCCCGGGTACATATCCACTTCGTGGGTTATAACTTTAGTCGTAGATCACAGACCTTCTCACTATCTAGTCTTCCGATGTGGAGAAATTTACCAAATTTCGATTTTACCAACTAAGGATTTCTCTCAAGCATTTACGGTAGGCGAAACGATATTTTCACCATAGATCTTCTCCTGCATCAATCTCTGTCGTCAGATAAACCTTCCCTTTAACAAATTTCATGAATTCTGGCTCATCATCTCCATAGAGCACTTTAAATTGGAGGAATTAATCTCAACCGTAGATCCAAGACCTTTGCAATCTCCACCATTACAAATCGCCATGGTTTAAAACATTTTTCCAATTTGGAGAGGAGCTTTTTGGTATGCATTTGGAATTCATGAAATGGTTTTTTTCCATCGATTTGAGTCAATCTCCGATCGTAACCATCGAAAACATTTCCACCATTTCCACCTTTGGCACTTCATTTGACAGGTCCTCTTCCTCCCCTTCTACACAGCTAGTCACAGGTGGGCCTGTGTATGAGTCTAAGTCTGGGGTTCTTTTTCACTCGACAGGCCGTGACTAGTGCAGGTTCTCTCATCCTTATAAATCCCCTCCGTCTTCTCTTTCAGAGATATCCCTTATTATATAGGGCTCATTACTATTCTCCCAAGGCTTCCCCTCGTGAAAAATTTGCAGGCCCCACTTCCTCTCTTTCGGGTCAGAAACCTTTCGTCCCACTTAGCACAAATCAGGTGCTAACAAATGGCTCTAGCTAGGGATTCTATCCTCCCTGTGAGGTAGCAAAGAACCTGTAGACCAAGTGTTGAATCCATTGGGAAAGCATCTCTGCCCTAGAATTCAAAACATTTGTTAATGTTTCCTTGTTGCTATATTTAACGAAGACAAAAAACCAGGAAAATAGGAAAATGGTAGTCCTTCCGGGTCTTATGGCCTTCTCTTTGGGATTCAAACTCCTTCTGGAACCACCTTCTTATTTATTTGATAAATAGGAAATATATACAACTATAGTACATGTGTTCCTTTCTTTAACTCATGTTAAGTAGTGTTTGAGGAACCTCCCATTCACTATACATCCTTCCAGTAGGGACCCATCTTGGTGTTGCAGGATGAAAGCAGTCTTTCCTCTGTGTGCTACAAAAATGTATGGACCTACCCACATATGATTGAATTTACCATGTTTTCCTTTATATTCATGTGGTGCATCCCATTTATAGAAGTACATCATCAATATAAGGTGTAGAAGTGCATCATAAGAATCATCATAGTGTGTAATGGATCACAAATTCATACTTCAATTAGTATATTCACTTGCACATAAATACTTGTATACTTGAATACTTGTACACTGTACATACTATTGCACATAAATACTTGTATACTTGAACACTTGTACACTGTACATACCCCTTTCATACAATAGTGTTCATACTCTTGCACTGTATAGTTGTTCTTTACTGGACATATTGTACATCACTACCCACCACTGTACACTGTACAAACTATGTTACAACTTTACATACTATTGTTTGTCAATACATATCATTGAACATTGCTATTCACTTGTCATGTCTACTATACATGCACATATTTGTACACCATTGTATATTACTTGTACATTATCATCATATCAAGACATGTACCCTCATCATATCATAGTAGAGTATGCAAATATCTTACCTCATCTTTGAATTGTGCAGAGATAATCCCGAGGATAAGACTATAATCACCCCAAATAACAACTCAGATTGATTTTCACTTGCACAAGAAAAATGAGACTAGTGTATTGTATGCTGGTACAACCTTGTACTATGGAGAGGTGTTTCTTTTGTAGATAATTAGGGACAGCTACACAACCCATTATTCTTCCATATTATACTATACTGAGACTATGTACTGCTGTTATAAACTCTATGATTCGGGACCCTTTAGTAGTCTAATAAAACCCCCAAAAAATACTGTAAACATTTTTGGTATTGGAGTCTCCCTACTACCTCAGCCAAGTCTTGCAAAAAATCCTCAGTAAGCTGGTTAATTCGTTGATGGTATAATGTGAGAAGGTGTTAGTGTATTTATCATACTTGTTCTAGCATGAGAAGGAGGTCAATAGGGCCGACTTCCAGAAGTTTTTTTTTAATTAAACTTTAATTTAATTTAAAAATAGATTTAACTTACATTATTTAATGGGGCCGATTTCATAAACATGTTTTGTTAAGTCTTGAGAAATGTTTTATCATTAAAACTTAATTATTATTATAACCTTAACCATGTGTGTATGTGGGTGCCCATTAAAAAAATTAGCCACTTCTTGTCAACGTTGGAGGAATAAGGTGGTCAACTATGCTTTAGCACTTGATTTGTTTAATACTTTATTTCTTTTATTACTTGTTACAACTTTTTAGGGTTTTATACGTTAGGGCATCACCATGAGGGCTTCAAAGGATAGTGTAAAGGTGCAGTGGACATGATTATGCAATATTAGGTTTTTATTAGTGTTTTAAGGGCAATTTATACACCATAGGATAGAATGTAGGTTTAGGGACAAAAGTTAAGGGTTTAGGGCCTTTTTTGGGTCATTAGAATCACCACCAATGAAGACACATAACCATTAAGGGTTGGGGTTCCTAGGGTTATCCTTGGGTATTATGATCTCTATAAAATGAAAATGACTACTGAAAGGGTCATTTGGACTCTTGAAACCTTTTTCAACCCACCAAGGACACATTCTAGGGTAATAGGGCATGGTTGTGGTACTGAGGAACCCTAAAGAAACAACTAGGGAATCATAAAACAACTTAGGGTTACTCAAACACTCTACAGGGTGTTTAGGGATTTTTTCATTGTCCAAAAGGATCCAAGGGCTTCATACATGGGATTGGAAAAGGTAAAAAATGTATCCTTTGACATTAAATAACTTCTAACCCTTGGTGGATCCTCAAGGGGAACCAAGACACACTAATACACACTTGTTGGCATCAATGACAAAAGTTATTCAACACATGAAACTCAGTTAAGAGTTTTTTAGACTCTTACTCTGTTGAGGCCTAGAAAATACCAGGTAACAATAGTAGGGATTCTCCCTAATAAGTGTTCCCAATTAGCTCATTATTGTTTGGTATGGGGAATTCATCCAGTTTGCGGTTTGGCTACCGTAGTTCAAGTAACGGTTAAAGCTTGTTTTACCGGTTGTGTCCCAGTCCACTATTTAAGTGTATTTTTTTTAGTTTTATGTTTATGTATAATATGTAAGTGCCTAATTAAGTGCAATCAATAGAGATAACGAAGAGTTTCATAATGTGATGCACAGGTTCTTACCTCTCGTCTTACCTCTTTCCCTTGTAAATCATAAACAAAGAACAACTTATACTAATGCTAACTAATTCTATCTAACCTATCCCTAGGCAGCAATATTGTAATTAATGATGAGTAATGTACTGTAAAACATGCATTTAGAATATTACAGATAGCTGTTCATATTTCAGAATACATGAATAAGTAGAAAGATAAACAAAGAGATAGCTCATTGTTAGTTAAAACATTCATTACTCAAATATAATGTGGAAGTTTCATGGAAATAAACAGGAAAAAATTCTTAACATTAAATAATTCGTAAGTTAGAACGATCTCATAGTTCATAGAAAAAGCTGAAACATAAGTAGTTCAACAATCAGCCAATCTATGGCAAGCATTTCAGACTCCACAGTGCCTTCTCTAGCAAAAAAATATCTTCTTTATTATAAGAGGAATTAGTTCTTCTTACAATAACATTTTAGAAAGATAGCATCAAAAAAAGGTCCTCTCCTACATCTATTTCACCTCTATTTATACAAATAGGAAAAACCCTTGAGTTGCCCCCTTAGCCTTTTGGGCTTCCCTTGACGCTTCCTTTACAAAAAATTGTCTTCTAGTGCATGCACTTAGAAAAAAGGATAAATACAAAATATTACATAATTCATCAAATTTTTGAATAAGCCAACTAAGTGGGCCCGGTTTGTGTTTTAATAAAAAAATCCCACGCTTGTGCCTATTCACTAATGGCTTTGTACTTTACAGGCTCCAGTACGTGAACTGCTACCTCATGTTTGGACAACTGGGATTCTATTTCCTTCATCTTAAGAGTACTATGACTCAAATCTTCTTATAACTTAAGTTGGTGACCTAATGCTTGTATAATCCAGGTCTCGATATCCTTTTCACTGACAACTTCAAGTCTTTCTAGGTTGTCCTCTTCCTTTCATAGCCTCTCCTGCAAATTCTGTAGATGCTCTCCTCTGATCGGGAAAACTTGATCTGGGGTGTCCGTTAGAATCAGGCACTGATGATGAACTAGTTGTATACCTTTGTAAAACTCCTCTCATTTTTCAATAGCAGTGTTCAACCTAACCGCTGTTTTACAACAAAAATTTAGTATGCCTATCTCCATTTTTAGACCTCCTACTGATTTCTGGGGCATGACAGCTGGAAAGTTCGAAGGGGTTTCTATCAAAGCTAACTCATTCTTTACCAGCTCTACCACATCTGATAATATTCTTCAGAATTGTGTTGAGCCGAGCTTTATTTCCTTTAATCTGTCCTCTATTTGTTTCACCTTATACATTTCCTCCACAAGTTTCAGCAAGACCTGATTAATCTCCTTTTATAACCTCGAGGCTAAATTTATAAATGGAGTGATGTCCATTTGCTTCTCTTCTGCTACTTACAATTGTTCTTTCAATGAAAGGTTTTGGGCTTCCAGCTCCTCTATTCTTTTGTTTGTTGTATCCCCTTTCTGCATTGCTTCTATGATCTGCTTCTCTAGGTCTTTCTTCTCTCCTTCAATGATGTTTGCTAATAATACCAAAGCATCCTTGTTTGACTGTAAGATTTGGCATTCTTCCTTGGAATCCTCAATCTCACTAAGCATGTCTTTGTACTTTCTCTTTAGATTTTGACTTTCATCTCTTTCCCTTTTTAGGGTTTCTTTCAATTGAGAAATCTTCTTCTAAGACTGTTCCAAATCCATCATTATTTTATCAACATTGTCTTCAGTAGCTAGGGCTGTTGCTGCACTAGCCCTTGCCATTAGTCTCGGATATTTATCAGTACCACGAACCACTGTGTTCTCAGTCACCATAACTCCCTTATTTCCTCCAATGTTCACTTTCTTCTCCGTTCTCCTAACAATTCTCTTTTTAGCTTTGTCATAGAAAATAGCATTCAGATCAGGCACCTTGTCTTCTTTCATTGGAATAAAAGGGATTAATTCAATCCCTGATGCTGAAATTGGGTTTCCTCCCACTGTGCTACTAGATGGAATAGAGGGTTCTACTGGATCATCATAAGACTGAGTTTGATCCTGGTTTGTGTATTCCTATTCCTCTTTCTCTTTTTACCGAAGCTCCTCAGCTGCTTTCTCTACATGCTCCTTTTATTTATCAGCTGCTTCTAACCTTAACCTCTCATTTTCTTTCTGCTTTCTCTGGGATTCTTCTTCTTCTTTTCTCTTCACAATTTCTTCTTCTTCTTCTCTTTTCTCGGCCTCTTCTGTTGCTTTAATTTTTTCTTTTTCTTCTGCTGCCAACCACTTTTCTGCTTCTTGGGATAATTTGTGTGCCTCCTCTTGTCTTTTCTTGGCAACCTCCTCTTCTTGATTCTTCTGTTTCTTAGCAAACTTTCCCTTTCCACCAACCATAGTTATCTTTTGTTTAAACCTCCTTCTCAAAGCTGTCATATTTCGAGCATTTCGAAAAACTTCTTCATCTTTATCCCAAAATTCTGCATACTCAAAATGCATCCCTGCTGCAATACAATAATCAACAACCTTAATTTTGGAGTCATTTCTATGGAAACTCATCTCTCCAAAATGAAAATATTCTAGCTCCTTTGTAAATTCTGCTGCACTCTTTACTTTGGAAAATTTGTAACTCCCTATATAAAATGGGACTGGAGGGTACACAGCCTTCTTTTGCTCGAACAGGGAGTTACCAACTCCATCAATGTATAGCTATCTTACTACCTCCTTATGAATGACATAATCTGTAGCATACTTAAGTAGAAGAGAAGGAGCCCTGGATCTGCCAAACCTTCTTAAATACAAACCCTCCTCTGTCAAGTAATAATGTCCATTATCTTGCACACCTTCAAAGCCTCCTCGGACATGCAATTACACTCAACAAGGAAAATCAATGTGTACAATGGCATGATAAAATATTCACAAATATTCTTGTAGTGACTGAAGTAATTGTGTGCCCACAACAATTGATAGGAAGCATATACAGGAGACTTATCCTTGTCCCATTGGCATTTCAAAGCTGGGAATGGATGCGTGCATAAAATACAATCAACCAAAACTGAGCTCATATAGAACTCAGATTTCTTCTATGATACCCCTCCTAGTGCTACACTTATGCAGGCAGACAAACTGTTAGATACTATGTTTTCCTAGTTGAAGATGGTGCCTTGAGTAGCCACAAAAAAAATTATTGGTACCCAACCTCTTTGAAGTTCTTTCCATTGGCCCTTCCGAATATCCTGTTTAACATCAAATCTATCAATATGTATGGAGTATGAAGGCTTGCAGTTTGATACTCCCCGGAAGGCCTTGTATGGAAATTCTTTCCTGGGATCATCATCCTTTTGACGGTTTCCACAACATCTAGATTTAGGTCTTTCAACCATCCTTCAGTCAAATAGTTGTGGGGTGTTGGAAACTTGTAGGCCATGGATACATAGGCTAGGCTATAGGAAGCATAACCATGCCCTTCAGTTTTAGCCAAGATCATCCTTGTAACATCAGCTCTGGGAAGTATCCATCCTATTACCTCTGAACAAGGGAAAAGCTCAGGTCGTGTGGCTACCTTCATGATTGCTGATCTTTCGATATTAGCATATATAGGTAAATCCTCCAATCCAGCATCTGGAACACTATGATTAGAGATCATTCTGTATATTTCACCCCATTTGTATTCAGGATCAACACCCGTGATGGCTTTGTTGTCCTCATAGATAATCTCGACTCGGGTTATTATTTCTATCTCTAGTTCTTCATCTACTGTTTGCACCTTCTTTTTCTGTTTCCGAGGCATGTTCCTATGTGGATGATAAGCCTGCATTGATCATACAAATTAGATTTAGTCTATTCACACATATAAATAGCAAACTATATACTGAAATCAACAATCGATTTTAACCAGAACATTACCAAATCATCTTAATGCATGTTAAACAGATTTGCTTCTACCCAAACAAAAATGTGCTTTCTATATATGAAGCTAAAAAACACGAAGCTTTCAAAGGTAGTTCGGAGACAAATTATAGGAAAAAACTTCCACTGGGAAAGCCCTAGGGTTTCACTACGACCTTACATTCACGGGCATTAATACTAACGAAGGGAAAAAACCTCGAAGACACCAAGACGGCTAACCCTCTGAATGAAACAAACAGGGTTTTCCCTTAAGAAGAAAAAATCCCCCCCACCCCCCGGCATCCCACCAAAACCTTACTGTTCTCGACCAATGGTCCCAAATATGCCATACTATGGTGAAGGAAATGAGGGAGCGGTGCCGATGGTGAAATGCTCGTCTGCATCCTGCCCTCTTTCTTTCAACGAATTTCAGAGAACAAATCATAGCCGGATGCAAATAAAGGAACCAGGGCTGGAAATTGAAAGAAAATGGTGGCCATAGCTAACACGACCCAAGGTAAACCCCATATAAAAAAAATGACTATCTTAGTATTGAAATAACCCCCATGGCACAAGAAAAATGACCTAACCTTATCAAGCCGAGGTAAAAAAAAAACGGTGAGCAATGGGATTGGAGGAAAAATCCTACCTGGAAACTTTTGAGGATGACTTAGACGAGCACGATATTCGTTTCTAAACAAACTGCTTAGATACTGACAGCTCCTTAGCTGTAGCTTGCAAATGACACGATGAACAATGACTGTAAAACAATCTCGATGGGATTTTATTAGCTTGAATGCGGGTAAAAGGAATTTTGGATGGGAAAACAAATGCACAAAATGTGCATTGGAAATGAACCTGCTAGCAGATGTGAAGCGTCGAACGAATTATGAATAATGGGCTTAGGAGCCTGGGCGAAAAGCACCAAAACAATTAAAACAACCATCGGTAGGCCAATCAACTAAAATTGCATCGGTATCAGAGATTGCTACAGGAAGGCATTGGATATACTGCAGACTCCGCATCTGCAACGTCGATCGGGAAAGCCACTAAGTTCTCAGAAAACTCCGAAAGAGACAGCTGACACGGTGGGTGATAAGTTGACAAAACTTCTGCGAATATTGGAAACGGATAAAAGATGGGTGATCCAAAGCGTCGAAACAGCTCAGGACTAAGCTCCTGGAGCTTTCAGCAAAACCTTTTTTATGCGATAGACAAAATGAAATCTGATAAGTCGAAAGGCATCTTCGGAACGCTCCCGATAGGGAACATTGGCTGGCTAGACCACTGTGCACCCACTACATAGGAAAGGCTATCAAGAGTGCATCCGATATATAAGTAAAACAACTTTCTTTTAAGTCATGAAGCAAACTTTGGTGAGAAAAGCTAGACTTTCTAAGCCTTCTAAAAAAAACTAAAAGAATAAGGGGGGCCCTAAAATCAATTTTTTTTTGGGGGGGATAATAGTTGGATCTACAAAAATTGGCGACTATATGGCAGACATAGATCTCTGAACAACTAATTTTTGAAACAACAACTGTTTTAATGGTACCCTGTTAGATCATTTTATTATATTTCTTCAAGATGCCTAGATTTTCTAGAATACAAGATTGATGAACTTTAAAACATTGATTATGGTCCAAATGGAAAAGGGGAACCATGATTTCATAGTCTTGATAACTCTTCTGAGGCCAAGATATGAATTTTATTTTACCTCCGCCTTTGGATAGCTTCCAACTTAGACACCATAGGATTGTAGTAGATGGTGAACATATATATTCGTTTGTTCCTCATTCCCATGCCATTTTGCATTCTTTTGATGCTTCTAGACTTTTGTACTTTTGAGTCCTCCCTGATTTCTTTCTTTTTGAAACTTGGTTCAGGTTCTTCTATACATAGTGTCCTTTTGTGTGAGAAATATTTTGATTTCAACTCATGGACAGAGAAGAACTTTCGAGCAATCTTATTCAAAATGATTTTGTTCAGTATGTATTTTGATATATGTTTTCTTCTTGGGAGATTTTGACTCTTTTAGCCTTTTGGATTTCATTTGTGGCCTAGGATCATTTAAATATAATACAATTGCTTACCGTGCTTCCTCTCCATGGGTATTTTTCTATTAGCCTCCTAGGACAGACTTTAGTGCGAAGTGAATGGAGCCTCAAAATAGTATTCTAGACTTTTTTGACCTTAGTTATTTTGAAAGGATTAAACAAGACTTCAATGTGTTCATAATCTATTCAGATAATCTGCTAATCTTAAAGGATCCTTAAGCATTATGTATGAGAAAATAGAAAGTAGTCTTTGGTCAAATATTTTAGTTTATCCAGAACTCTGATGAACTCCAAAACCAAAAGTTGCGCTGGTTTATTGAAACATAAGTTAAAGCAACCCAAAAATTACAAGAAATAAAATCTTAAGCAAGTAAAATGTTAATCAAACTGAACTAATATAAATGAAACCAAGAAAAAAAAAACAATCAAACCATTTATTTATGTACAAATAAAACTCAAAAATCATTAAGAAAAAGATGGATTGAGAACTAAACCATTTACTGGCAAGTTCTCTTCCCACCCCTGTAAATATTGAAATTTGTAAGTTGAGGGGCCTAACTTTTATGCAGTCTGAAAAGGGCCTATCCATAATTGCTGAAATTTAGTGTGCTTTCCCTTCTCATCATGTGGGTGATCCCACTTAAGAACCAAATCACCTACTTTAGATTTCCTTTTCCCGGATTTGTGCTTATCAAACCATCTCTTGTTGATGTTTAAACCTCTCTCGTGCTTTGGATCTAGACTCCTCTAACTTTAGTAGATTATGGATTTGTATTTGTAGAACTTCATTATCAGTTCCTCTAGAGTCTTAGGCTAGTTTAGAGGATGGCCATAGAATATTAGGAGGGAGGATAACTTCTTTCCCATAGATGAGAGTGTATGGTGATACACCTAAGGAGTTCTTGGGTGTGACTCTATCAGCCCAGAGTGCATTAGGCAAAGCTAGATGCCAACTCCTTTGATTTTCTATGACCATTTTCTTCAAAATCCTAATGAGGTTTTTATTAGTGGATTCTACTAAACCATTACCTTGTGGATATTAGTTAGCATAATAATTTAGCTTAATTCCCTTTTCATTTGCAAATGCAGTCAATTTAATAGATGAAAAATATGAAGCATTATAAAAAACCAGGGAAATTGGAACCCCAAACTTGGTCATAATATGGTCCTGCCAAAAATCCATAACTGCATCTTTATTCACTTTTTGTAATGGAATACCTTCTACCCATCTAGTGAAATAGTTTGTTGCTATCATGATGTACTTATGCTACAATGAAGAATTTGGATTGATCTCTTCGATAATGTCAATCCCCCATTGCTCGAATGGTTCTAGAATAATAAATGGTTTCAAAGGTCCTACTACCTTTGCTTGTCTTCCACCACTCCTTTGACAAGTATCACATTTCCTAACATAAGCGTGAGCATCTTTAAACAAATTCGGGTAGTAATATTCGTCTCTTAAAATCTTGTGTGCTGTTGTATCTCTTGAGAAAGACCTCCAACAAGTCCATCATGTAGTTCTACCACAACCTTATTTGCATCTTCACATTCCAAGCATCTAAGAAAAACTCCATCATAGTTTTTCCTAAACAACACTCCATCAATAATATGATATAAGGCTGATTTTAGACATAATGCTCTCCTTTTCTTGGGATTCCAATGTTTCGACAAATTTCCTTCTTGAAGATAATGAAATAAATCTCTATACCAGGAGTCTGGAGTGTAGAAACAGATCTTAGACACTAAGAG
>LPNX010556644.1:38842-76684 GCA_001517045.1 Pseudotsuga menziesii
GTTCTCTTATAAGACCTAGCTTGTATGCATGGCTCAACATGTAATGAGGAATACAATCCTCTAACAAGCTTCAACCTGTCAACAGATTCCAATCTGTTCAGAGATGAACACTAGGTTCAAATCCATGGATATAATAACTACCAAGATACAAAATAATCCATCGAGATACACACACTTCCAATTGGAATTTTCACTTTAAATATCTCATTAATATGGACAGACACATCCTTTCATAATCATACCCTTTGAATCAGCATGCTGGTTGCACCTCTTCAACTGGGTAATCATGCCTTTTCCAAACCATAGCTATAACACTGTTTTATAATTAACATTCAGTTTTGTTTATCTGGATAATCACGCCCTTTTTAAGACAACCTAATTTCCTGTAGTGTTTCTCTTTTTATTTAGGTTTAACACACACGCTAATAACTCTGTTTATTTTATCATTTAACCAAGATTATGTTGTCACACTATGTCTTCATTGATCACTGCCTCTTTAAGGAAAATTCTGAACCAGCACAAGTTCAGGATGCATGAGCTGAATTTAAAATTTTGGATTGTGTGTATGAAAATCTCTGAAAGCTGTAGGCATTGGCATTTTATTTTGGGCGTAAAACTCTTGTGAATGATCTTCCTGGATTTTTACATTGCTTCTTCAAACCTGTCACAACTAGAGTGATAATGACTGGCTGAGCACTATGGCAATGGATTAGGTTCCTTTCTTCACACAGCACTACATTGCATATGGCTCTGCATTTATTTATTCACACCAATGGAGGATTTGGCTCGTCTCATAACCCATATTTTCATGCCAATGCTTATTAACTTGGAAAAAATGATATTTCCAACAATATTTGACCATCTTCTCCCATGCGTTTCTCATGTGAATGGTTCTTTATTGGATTCATTTTACTCCTGGGCATGGTTCTCTTCAGAGCTCTCTCACGTGGGAACTCTTTGTTCAAAGGATTGGAAATTTTGTATTTAACCCAGCGAATAGTTGTTCTTGCAATGGATTGGCAGTGTTATCTTTCAAGGTCATGGGCATTCCTATGACGGAGTCAAGGAGTCAATCCCAATCAAGCTTTGATATTTTTATTTTGCTAGCATTATGGATCTTCATGTGCTCTCTGATATTGAAGTGCTTTGATATTTCTTTTTCTAATCTCTGTTGATGTATTTGTAACTTCAGAATGTATTCATCCGTATTTCTTATGTATTGTAACCCGATGTTTATTCTGGGATGTATTGTAATGTATTTGAGTCATGTCATACCCCGATGTTTATTCCAAGAAGTTTCTATAATGAGAAAGCCATGTCAAGTCATTGTGGGTAACCCTCCTATTGGTCAAGGGTTAAAGTCCCCACAGTTGTGGGGCCCTTGGGTTATTAGACTAACCTAGTGAAGTCAACCCTAGGTGAGTCATTGTAAGTCAGGGAAATAGTCCCCACATTGTGTTACCCTCCTATTGGTCGGAGGAGGCAAAGTCCCCACAAGTGGTGGGGCACTAGGGTTATTAGACACTCCTAGAGATGTCGGATCTAGTAAGTAATTGTTAAGTGAGGATGACATGTTGGAGTGGGTTCCAAGTGAACAGAAAAATATAACTAGAGAGTGAGAGCCTCTCTATTTATCATATTCATACACACACACTCACTCATTCGAGTGCATGAGTGAGAGAGGAGAATCTCTCTCAGTGAGAGAGAGAGAGAGACTGCTGCTGTCGGAGATCATCTTACTATTTTCCGGTTTTACTTTTGGTGTTGATTCTAGCTCTGAGGAAGTTGCGGGGTTTTCATCATTTATGGTTTCCCCGAGGATAAACACTGTGTTCATTGTCTCTTGTGTTTGATTGTTGTGCTTGTTATTCTCTTAGTTAAATATCCTAATGTTATGCTAGCTTATTGATAAAAATTCTAACATGGTATCAGAGCTAACCCGAGAAGAAGACATTGTGCAGTTGTAGAAGCTAGGTATTATTACTTTTTGGGTCTCTCTTCACAATCCATCAACAAAAGTATGCTAGGCTGACTCTCCATTGAAGGGTGCATCTTTTTGTCGAAGCGGAATTCGATTCCGAGCATTTTCAGTTTTCGATGCAGGAATTAGGGATTTTTACAGAAGAGGAATTTTTGAGTGAGCCCAGCATAGGATTGTTCTCCTCATCTAAATAGAATTTTAGAGACCTGGATCAAGATTTTTAGTTGGGTGAAACTCTAGGAAAGTCAAAACCTAGTTTGACCCCGAGCTAGAAAAACCCTAAATACTAAAACTGTTACGTTTTGGTACATTCTCTATATCCTGAGATTGGCTAAGTCTCTGGAGCTGAAAATTACAAAGGACGAAGAAAAAATATTTGGTTACACTATGTCCAAACTTAAGCATCAGATTCACTATATTCTGGGAGATATGATCCCTCCAAGTTAGGGTTCCAGCCTCTTCCAGAATTCATCCATAAATAGGACACCTAGGGCGAATTGTTATATCTTGGGCTACAAAGGTCCAAATGAAATTTATGAAGATGTTCCAAAAAAAGTACGGATTTTGATTTCTGTGGCCCAAGATTTAGACTCAAAATATGAACCAATGACACGTGGCAGTCTGTACAACTTCACTTTTCTGAATAGTCCTGTAATAGGTCACCTTGGGAAAACACTCATAAGTCTCAATTGGTGAAACCAATTCTGATGAAAACTATGGTGTTGGATCAGGAACATGCAAGGATACCTTAGTGTGATGTTTTAGACATAGAGGAGTAGTAAATTTAGATATATCACAGAAACAGTAAAGGCATTTATGCAGGAGAAATTGGAAAACTAGGGCTTCCTGTTCCGAGAGCTTCCCTCCACTGTTTTAAAAAAAGGAGTACTTTGGACAGCTCCATTTGAAAGGATATATCTGTCTATCCAATCAGATCTGAAAGATTCCAAGTTTTGAAAATTAGGTTTTCTGTGACAAACCCTAGATCAGCCAGCTCCAGAAACAGGATGGACACCTCAAATTGGTAAGATCTAATCTTTTGCTATTTCCATTTGAGGTTCTCATTTCAAAAGTGATCTATCACATCAGCTTGATGATAAGCTTGGTGAATTTGAACAAATTCCAAGCATGTAAGTATATGATCTCCTTGAAGAAAATGAATTAGACACCTACATGAGTAGAGAGGTTCCAGTTCCAGAGGGAGATGAGGCTAGAAGCCTTACACAAGAAGAACTTGGTCAAGGCCAAGAAGATCATTGCTGATTCAGTCACAAATCAATTTGTACTGCAAGTGTATTCCTTAAAGCCATCGAAGATGTTTGATTCCTTGACCAAGCTATTTGAAGGGAAGAACATACATCAAAAGATGACCTTAAGAAACTAGTTGAAGAATGTGAAGATCCAGAATGCAGAGACCATGCAGTCATAAGGGTCTCTCAAATCAAATAAAAACTTGAAGCAGTAAAAGAAGAAGTGAAGAATGCAGAAGTGGTGATGGCCACCTTGAATGGCCTCCCAAGATCATGGGATTCATTCATTCAAGGAATGCGTGCTAGAAGGAAGTGATTACTTTCAGTAGACTCTGGGAAGAAGAAGAAGCTCGACTCATAAGAAGAGAAGAGAAGATGGGAACAATTGAAGATCAAGCTCTCACCATCCAAAGAAGATCCCTCAAGAAATGAGGAATATGAAGAACCCAACTCTTGAAGAATCTCTTATCCACCTTAGCATTTGGATAAGAAACGATGATATTATGAATGAAGAAGACGATGAAGCTAAAGGCTCAAGAAGGAGTCTACCCACGAAACAAATAAAGACAAGTATTCAATTTTCATTTCATGATATTGTTTTGTTATACATTTGTTTATATTCAGTTGATGTATTATGCATGATAGGATGTTTGCATTAATGACAGTATACTTCTAATATGCATGTGATGTGTAAGTAGCTCATGGTGCTATACAAATCTCCATTTCTACTTGTCTAGAATGAAACATCTTTGTTGACATATTGGATTAGTGCACAATATCAATGTTGTCCTGGTAGAGATGGAAGGCATCTAGAAAATTTTTCGTGAGATATGGATGAATGTTGTATTGGCTAAAGTAGTTGCATGATCACATATTTATGCATAAGAATTTTCCAGTATGAATATTCCTTATGAAATGTTTCTAACCATACAAATGCATTTGATTTGTAGGAAAGACCGCATACATAATAGCCTGCAAGCAAAGAAGAATGAAACTTGTTTCGAAGAACAAGTGACGACAGTTCAAAGATGAAGAATAATATGATGAATGCAGCGACATCATTGATGCAGAGCCTTCCAGCTATGAAGAAGTAACCAAGAAGACCAGTTCAAGAAGAATGATGTCTAGGATGGAAGTTCATAGTTCCATGATGAAGTAGATGGAAACATCGTGGATACAAGGCAAGATTCGAAGAGAAATTTGCAGCCAGTGGGAGTTGAGACACATGACAGGCAGAATCATGTGTGCAAATGAAAGAAGACCTTGTACAAGCTCAGAAGACACCCATGAGAAAACACATACATGAGGATCTTGATGAAGATCTAAACCTTTTCTACAAGGTTGATAAAGGATGACAAGCTCACAGATGGGTGCAAGAAGAATGCTTTCAAAGATAGAGGATCTTGGTATCCAGTGATCCTAGGTGGATACATAGAATATTAGTAGCATAGGAAGCTACTTGTCAGTCTGGTACAAAATGTTTTAGTGCATAGAGTATAGAAGACAGAGGGAGTATGATGCTCTACTCTAGAGGGAGTGACTGCAGAAGATCCTGAGGTTCAACATGGTACGATAGGATGGATAGGTTACTGATGACTCTAGGATTTACTAAGAGTAAAGTGGATCCCAACCTTTGCTTCAAGGCTGAAGGAGGAAGACTATTGATGCTCTTGTTATGTGTTGATGCACTGCCTTCTAGGCATGGAGGTGTGGACAAGGGAAGTATGTAGTAGAGATCCTGAAGAGGTTCAGGATGATAGAATGCATGACCACACCTATGGCATCGAACCTAAAGCTATTGAGTGTTGCTTCATTAGAGTCGGTTGATGCCATGATGTATTGTTAGATGATTTGTTCCTTGATGTACTTCATGAATATGAGACCAGATATTTTCTTTGCTGTGAACACATTGAGACATATTCACCTGATGGTTTCAAAACATGCAGTGAGGTACCTGAAGGGTACAGTTTATTATGGGCTCAAGTATGAGGTGAATCAAAAATTAACCTAGAAGGTTATGTGGATTCGTAATGGGTAGGTAGTGCCATTGATAGGAAGAGCACTTCAAGGTGCTACTTCAGTATGAGATCAGGTGTGATCTCTTGGTTTTACAGGATGGATTCCTGCATGGCGCTGAGTACATCTGAGGCAAAAGATGTTGCCACTTGTGATTTGGGAGGTAGTATGTTTCTTTTTGAAAACTACTATTTTATTTGATTGATCTGACTTGCATTTTGGTATGATGCAGTGAGGAGCAGTGAAGCTCCAGTTTGTGATCCAGATCGAGATCTCTCGAAAGAGGGATTTCTAGCATAGTTGGTAAGACAGGTCGTCTGAGCATAAATCCTGGAGAAGCTCATAGGTGGCTTAGACGTAATCAGTCCTGTAGGTTTTCCTCAGATGTAATAGGTCCTGGCAAAGCTTGCAGGTTATCCTTAGACGTAATCAACCCTAATGTGATTCTATGCTAGAAATGGCCAGAGTGAAGTTTGAGTACTTCAGGGAGAAGCTTGGTGTTCTCTAGATCCAGGTTCCCTCCAAAGGGAAGTGATGATTTTGTGTGCCTTTCTGACATGGTGAGAGGATTAGTTCCTTCCATGGTCAGATGTAAGTGTTGTGCCCTTCCAACATGGTGAGAGGATTGGTTCCTTCCATGGTTGGATGTAAGAGCTGTGACATGGTGAGAGGATTGGATCCTTCCATTGTCAGATGTATGTGATGATGCCACATCCAGCATGAAAAAGGGCTGGCTCTGTGAAGACACATCTAGTATGAAAAAGGACTAGCTTTGTGTGGATGCCACATCCAGCATGAAAAAGGGCTGGCTTTGTAAAGACACATCTAGTATGAAAAAGGACTATCTCTGTGTAGGTTCCACATCTAGTATGAAAAAGGACTAGCTCTGTGAAGACTCATCTAGTATGAAAAAGGACTAGCTCTGTGTAGGTTCCACATCTAGTATGAAAAAGGACTAGCTCTGTGAAGACTCATCTAGTATGAAAAAGGACTAGCTCTGAGTAGCTGCCACATCTAGTATGAAAAAGGACTAGCTCTGTGAAGACTCATCTAGTATGAAAAAGGACTACCTCTGAGTAGTTTCCACATCTGGTATGAAAAAGGACCATCTCTGTGATGCCTCATCGGGTATGAAAAAGGACCAGCTCTGTGATGCCTCATCTAGTATGAAAAAGGACCAGCTCTCTGAAGACTCATCTAGTATGAAAAAGGAATAGCTCTGAGTAGCTACCACATTTGGTATGAAAAAGGACCAGCTCTGTGATGCCTCATCTAGTATGAAAAAGGACTAGCTCTGTGATGATACATCTAGTATGAAAAAGGACTGGCTCTGTATAGGTTCCTATGACGAGAAGAATCAAGAGATAGCACCCATGATGATGACCCAGTGATGATCCAGATCGAGTGATGATGATATAGCAGTGATGGTCCAGATCAAGTGATGATCCAGATCTAGTGATGTTGTCCAGTGATGATCCAGATCCGAAGATGAAGATGACTTGAAGAAAAATATGACTTGAAAATAAAGATGGCTTGAAGATGAATATGACTTGAATATGAAGATGACTTGATGATGATCCAGATGATACAATGAAGAATAATTGTGCTGATATATTGTGTCGAGAGAATACCTTCCTTGTTAAGAAGGAGTGTTGATGTATTTGTAACTTCGGAATGTATTCATCCGTATTTCTTATGTATTGTAACCTGATGTTTATTCCGGGATGTATTGTAATGTATTTGAGTCATGTCATACCCTGATGTTTATTCTGGGAAGTTTCTATAATGAGAAATTCATGTCAAGTCATTGTGGGTAACCCTCCTATTGGTCAAGGGTTAAATTCCCCACAGTTGTGGGGCCCTTGAGTTATTAGACTATCCTAGTGAAGTCGACCCTAGGTGAGTCATTATAAGTCGGGAAAATAGTCCCCACCATTGTGTTACCCTCCTATTGGTCGAAGGAGACAAAGTCCCCACAAGTGGTGGGGCACTAGGGTTATTAGACACTCCTAGAGATGTCGGCTCTAGTAAGTAATTGTTAAGTGAGGACGACAAGTTGGAGTGGGTTCCAAGTGAATGGAAGAATATAAATAGAGAGTGAGAGCCTCTCTATTTATCATACTCATACACACACACTCACTCATTAGGGCACATGAGTGAGAGAGGAGAAGCTCTCTCAGTGTGAGAGAGAGAGACTGCTGCTGTCGAAGATCATCTTACTATTTTTCGGTTTTACTTTTGGTGTTGATTCTATCTCTGAGGAAGTTGCAGGGTTTTCACCATTTATGGTTTCCTCGAGGATAAACACTGTGTTCATTGTCTCTTGTGTTTGATTGTTGTGCTTGTTATTCTCTCAGTTAAAGATCCTAATGTTATGCTAGCTTATTGATAAAAATTCTAACAATCTCACAGATTCATGCACTTCGAATGTTCACCTGAGGGATCTTCTAGGCTCTTAAAAATGGATCAAATCTCCAAGCAGGTTTCTCTTCTTTCACACAATGGTCAAGAACTCCTCTTCCAACAACTCCTATAGATGCATAAACAGATTTTAAAGAGCTTACACATGCTTCACTGCTTGTATATTGTAAACCCCTGTGTAGACATCCTTTACAACTTGTGCAAGCACTTTACATAGGAAACCATTCCCCCTTTTTTTGTATGTTAAGTAGTATTTTACTCAACTTGGTAGTCTGATAGATTCCTTTTTTGATCACTATAAGGAAAAAAATAACATGGCTACAAAGTCATTTCAATAATGAACAAAAACCCCGACATCATTGAGTTTTTCGAACACACTCACTAAAACTGGTGGGAATTTGAAAGTGGTCTCCTGAACCCTTTTAAAACATCAAAAACACACTTCTTCCTATTTTGGCAGACTCAATATTCACATGTGTGATCACCCAGAGGAAAAGTGACTTCTTGGATGGATAGCCACTTCAACAAGGAACATTCCCATGCTTTTTACTTAATTTATTTGTACAAGAGAAACCTCTGGTGGGCATTTGTAAGTGGGCTCTCAGACTCCAGTTTTCCACACTTAGCCAATTTATACAGTTTCATAGACTTGGTTCAATTTGCTTCAAACACTGTTTTTACCTCTTTTGGCAGGCTGATATTTTCCTCATGAAGTCACCATAAGAAAAAATAAGAACATGGATAGGTATCCAGTTCATCAAAGAACAACCCTAAGCCCTTAGATAATTTTATTATCTTCAGGACAATCTCTGGCGGGCATTTACAAATGTCTCTTCAACTTAATTTTAGAATAAAAAATAGACTTTTTCTTATTTTGGAAAGCTTCTAATTTATTCCTCAAAGATTCTTTTGATTGACTTAGATTCATATGATGCGGGAATCTATATCAACCTACATTATGTGGCGGGCATCTCTTTGAGGCCTCCTGAACAAATTTTTCAATACTTAGTTATTTTCAAGAATTTCTTCAAATTGCCATTTTTTTCCAAAACTTCTATAATGACTTCCTAATGGCTCTAGAACATCATCAAGTGTATTTCAAGATTCGTCACACATGCCACATCCTCATATATTCCATGTCATCACTTCTTTTGACATTCTTATATTGTCCATCATGTCTTGGTTAGTCCTTTGTCATTACTGAACTCTGCTTGACATCAATGACAACTATAGACAACCTATATTGCCATATTTTCCAACAATATCCCCCTTTGGCATTGATGGAAACACCTAAACCTTCTCCCCCTTTAACAACAATGACAAAGGATAACCAATTTCACATAAAATTTCAATTGTTCCGTGATAGACAATTGCCTTTTCTTTTGCTTCACCTCCTTGAATTAACTTGGACTTGGTGTTGGCAACCCTATCAACAACTTATTTACCTTATTGTAATGAATCTTCAAAAAGAATCTTGGATAATTTGTTTTATGAACTCCCCCTATCACCGTGCTTCTCCAAAATTGATAAGATGTCTCCCCCTGAACTAATGCACTTTGTTTTGACAGTTTTGTTTGGACTTGACATCTAACAAATGATTTCTAACAAATTAAAAGTGTAATTTCCAAGTCCTCTTCATTATTTGGACTTTATTCAACAATAGTGTGATCACTATTTATAGAATTAGTGTCTTCTTCTTCATTACTTGAATTTTCTTCAATAATAGTGTGATCATCATTTCTAGAGTGAGTGTCTTCTTCTGGAGATTCCTCCTCATAAGAGTCACCTGTTTTGACATGAGAATTAAAACCTCCTATCTTTGGTCTCCAAAATTTCTTTATCTTCCTTTTTGGACTTGTCTCTCTTGATTTTTTATATATTTTCTTGGATTCCATATTTAAAGACATGTCATGAGGCATCTTGTCTTCTTGAGTTTGGATGTTGTTTGTTTTCAAATCCTTTCCTTGACGTTTTGGAGCATCCTCCTTTTGATTGTATTGTGTCTTTGGATTCATGCAATTTTATGCTTTGAGCCCAAAGCCTTCACACTTGAAGCATCTTATGGAGTGACAAAACTTTGTTGTTTTCCCAACAAGCTTGCATCTCCCACACTTTGTTTTTTCAGAGGAACTCTCTTGAATTTTCTTCTCAAAGACATCACATTCCACAACTCTATGTCCATATTTGTGACAAGAGTAGAATAAGTTATTGGACATGTTACCATACCTGGTGTTAGTATGATATGATAAGCTACCTTTTTGATGTGCTTCATGATTAAGCTTTTGTCTTCCATAATTCCTTCTGATGGCAAAGTTCTGATATGGTATTTGATTTGTAATTACACTCTATTTTTCTGAAGAGAAAGAACTTTTCTCAACTTCTTTATCCTTTTGTATCCAAGACCAGTTCTGTCATGGGCTGGTCTTTGCTTACTCCAAATTTCATCTAAAATAGTTGTGCTATTATACAGATTGCTCTTCTCATTTCCTTTGTATGGAGAAATGTGTTTGGATTGAGAATAATCCATTGCTTTCCTTCCTTCACTTCTTGTGAATATATTTTTAAGAGTGCCATCGTAATTTTTCTTTATCTCACTTCCTATGAGACATGTAGATCCTTCCTCACTCCTGACCTCTTCCATTTTAGGATTGATTTTTTGACAGAAAATTTCCTTGCTACTTAACTGAGTTTTCATAATCTTTTCAAATATTTTGGCTTCTTCGATTAGAATCTTCAAATTTGAAATTATTTCACTTGTCCCTTCAAGTTCTTCAGCATAGATTTTTGTCTTGCCACAATATTTTAACATTTGAACTTCTTTAGTAAGGTCATGTACTTTGGTCTTTAAACTCTTGATCTCTTCTTCCTGATTCTTGAGTTTTTTCTTCGGATTTTCTTGCCACTCAAAGCTTTCAGCCTTTATGTCCAGCTGGATGTGTTGTTTAGAACATGTCTTTTCAGCAGCTCTAATTTGTTCAGTTAGATTGACTACTTGATGATACTTCAAGAATTCTTTTTCCTGTTCTTTTTCTCTTAGCTTCCCTTCATATCTTCTTGTTAGATCCAAAACTTTAGCTTTTAATCTTTTAACTTCTTCTTCAGTTTCAGCTGGATGATTATTTTGTCTTTTAGAACTCTTGGATTCGATCCACAATCCTTGAAGTAACTCACTGATCTTAAAAACAGTTTCAAGGTCACTTAGAGTGACCATAAACTTGTTTTCAATCTTATCAAAAACATTTTTAGGATAAAAACTTAATTTCTTATTTGCATCTTCAATTGTAGTAAGGAAATATTCCTTTAATTTCTTCAAGTCCTCATCTTTAGTAATTGTAGCCTGATTTTTAAGGATTGATAAGTTTTCCCACTTTTCTTTAAATATTTCTATATCATCATGACTGTTGCAATCTGATTGTTCATGAAGTTCTAATCTAGTGTTTTCTGCGAGTTCATCTCCTTCATCATGAGAATTTTCACTAATAGAAGTGCTGCAAATTGAAGTACCATTTATCTCTTCATCATCTTTCAAATCTTCTCATCTATCTTCATTGGATTTTTTATTACTATCTTCTTCAGTTCTTTGATCTTTTGCTTGATATGTTTCTTCTAACTTGAGCCATAGATTTCTGGCAATAGTGCAGAAACCAATCTTTATCTTGACATCATTTGATAAGGCTTTCTTGATGGTTTGCAAAGCAATAGAATCGAATCTCTGATCATCTTTTGACATTCTGGTTTTGTTCTTCAAGTACCACTTCTTGCTTGCTACAACATCCCACACATGTGCTCCTTTGGACTTCAATTTATTCTTCACAGCTTCTCTCCAATCGACATAATCAGTTCCATCAAATAAGGGAACTTGAACATCTATACTTGGTTCAAGTAATGTTTTCAAACTTCCACCCATATTTTAAAATGCTGATTTTGGCACTTATTTTTAATTATAGTGCTTGGCCTTTTTTTTTAAATGGACCTATTTTTCCTTTAGGATCAGCCTTCCAGCAGTGAGCTGTTCAAAGACAACCGACTCTGATACCAATTGTAGAAACAGATCTTAGACACTAAGAGGGGGCTGGGTGAATCGATGTCTATTAAAAACTTCTTTGCCAAATCACAAATGACATTTAAATAGTCATAACATTTTCCAATCATAAATATATATATACATGAGATATTAAAACATAAAAATATCAAAAGATAATTCTGTTTGACAAATAATTATCTAGCCCCAGCTAGATGGAGAAACCCAGTTCTCTTACAAGACCCATCTTGTATACATGGCTCAGCATGTAATGAGGAATACAATCCTCTGACAAGCTTCAACCTGTCAACAGATTCCAATCTGTTCAGAGATGAACACTAGGTTCAAATCCATGGATATAATAAATACCAAGATACAAAATAATCCATCGAGATACACACACTTCCAATTGGAATCTTCACTTTATATATCTCATTAATCTAGACAGGCACATCCTTTCATAATCACACCCTTTGAATCAACATGTTGGTCGCACCTCTTCAACTGGGAAATCATGCCTTTTCCAAACCATAGCTATAAATATGATTAACATTCAGTTTTGTTTATCTGGATAATCACGGCCTTTTTAAGACATCCTCATTTCCTGTAGCGTTTCTCTTTTTATTTATGTTTAAGACACACACTAATAACTCTGTTTCTTTTATCATTTAACCAACATTATGTTGTCACAATCTGTCTTCATTGATCGCTTTAAGGCAAATTCTGGACTGACACAAGTTCAGAATGCATGAGCTGAATTTAAAATTTTGGATTGTGTGTATGACAATCTCTGAAATATGTAGGCATTGGAATTTTATTTTGGGCGTAAAACTCTTGTGAATGATCTTCCTAGATTTTTACATTGCTTCTTTAAACCTCTCGCAACTGGAGTGATAACGGCTGGCTGAGCACTATGGCAATGGATCAGGTTCCTTTGTTCACACAACACTACATTGCATATGGATCTGCATTTATTTATTCACATCGATGGAGGATTTGGATCATCTCATAACCCATATTTTCATGTCAATGCTTATTAACATGGAAAAAATGATATTTCCAACAATATTTGACCATCTTCTCCCAGGCGTTTCTCATGTGAATGGTTCTTTATTGGATTCATTTTACTCCTGTGCATGGTTCTCTTCAGAGCTCTCTCATGTGGGCATTCTTTGTTCAAAGGATTAGAAATTTTGTATTTAACCCATAAAATAGTTGTTCTTGCAACAGATTGCCAACGTTATATTTCAAGGTCGAGGGCCTTCCTGTGATGGAGTCAAGGAGTAGAGCCCAATCGAGCTTTGATATTTTTATTTTGCTAGCGTTCTGGATCTTCACGTGCTCTCTGATATTGAAGTGCTCTGATATTTATTTTTCTGATCTCACAGATTCATGCACTCCGAATGTTCACCTAAGGGATATTCTAGGCTCTTAACAATGGATCAAATCTCCACGTAGATTCAAATCTCCAAGCAGGTTTCTCTTCTTTCACACAATGGTCAAGAACTCCTTTTCCAACAACTCTTGTAGATGCATAAATAGATTTTAAAGAGCTTACACATGCTTCACTGCTTGTATATTGTAAACCCCTGTGTGGACATTCTTTACAACTTGTACAAGCAATTTACATAGGAAACCATTCCCCCTTTTTTTTTTATGTAAAGTAGTATTTTACTCAACTTGGTAGTTTGACAGATTCCTTATTTGATCATTATAAGGAAAACAAATAACATGGCTACAAAGCCATTTCAATCATGAAAAAAAACCTGACATCATTGAGTTTTGCTAACACACTCACTAAAACTGGTGGACATTTGAAAGTGGTCTCCCAAACTATTTTAAAACATCAAAAACACACTTCTTCCTATTTTGGCAGACTCAATATTCACACGTGTGATCACCCAGAGGAAAAGTGACTTTTTGGTTGGATAGCCACTTCAACAAGGAACATTCCCATGATTTTTACTTAATTTATTTATACAGGAGAAAACTCTGGTGGGCATTTTTAAGTGGGCTCTCAGATTCCAGTTTTCCACACTTAGCCAATTTATATATTTTCCTAGACTAGGTTCAATTTGCTTCAAACACTATTTTTACCTCTTTTGGCAGGCTAATATTTTCCTCATGAAGTTCACCATAAGAAAAACTAAGAACATGGCTAGGTATCCAGTTCATCAAAGAACAACCCTAAGCCCTTAGATAATTTTATTATCATCAGGACAATCTTTGGTGGACATTTACAAATGTCTCTTCAACTTAATTTTAACATAAAAAACGGACTTTTTCTTATTTTGGCAGGCTTCTAATTTCTTCCTCAAAGATTATTTTGACTGACTTAGATCATGCCTGGGTAGATAAAATACCAGACTACACCCTATTCATATATTGTAGGCATCTATATCAACCTACACTATGTGGCGGGCATCTCCCTGAGGCTTCCTAAACTAATTTTTCAATACTTGGTTATTTTCAAGAATTTCTTCAAATTGCCATATTTTTCCAAAACTTCTATAATGACTTCCTAATGGCTCTAGAACATCATAAATTGTATTTAAAGCTTCATCACACATGCCACATTCTCATATATTCCATGTCATCACTTCTTTTGACATCCTTATGTTTTCCATCATGTCGTGGTTAGTCCTTTGTCATTACTGAACTCTGCTTGACATCAATGGCAACTATATCCAACCTATGTTGCCATATTTTCCAACATGGAGCTATGAATAAAGGACATACATCCACCATGTGTAATTCAACTTCATTATTCCAATTGTTATCTTCATTGTCTTGACTCTCAGCCATCAATTTACAGAGCCCTTGTCCTTTAACTATGGTTGCTGGTTTGAATTCTAGATCGTACTCTTGCAAGTCCATTACCCAGTTACCTCTTCTTTCTCCTAACTCTTTCTGTACAAAAATAGATCGGACTGTCGGGTGCAGAACTATTACTTTAGTACGGTTCTTAAGTATATGCGGTTTGAATTGCTTCACTGCTTTAAAAACTGCATAGGATTTCTTATCAACTGCATGATATTTTAATTCAGCCCCTTGCATAGTAGTGCTCATAAATGATATGGGGTACTCATCTCCCCCTTCTTCTTTCTGTGTAAGCACCGCTGCTAATGAATCATCTAAAGCAAAAGTGTACAAGATAAAATCCTTTTCGAAGTTGGGACTCTTAAGTGATGGTGCATGAGCTATGGATGTCTTGATCTTGTTAAATGCATCCTTCTCTAAATCAGTCCATTTGAAATGAACACTTTTCATGACCATTTGTTGCAAAGGTTTGACTATTTGAGCAAATTCTGGCACAAACCTTCGCACAAAATTAATTGTCCCCATAAAAGACTGCATACCCTTTTTATTATGGGGTAAAGGGATTTGTTCTATTGATTTAATTCTTTCTGGGTCTATTGAGATCCTGTTTTTTGAAATAACCATGAACACACATTTCTTAGGATTTAAAGAAATTCCATATTTTCTACAATGTTCGAAAATTCATTTCAAATGAAATGCATGTTCTTCTCTCTTCTTAGAAAATATCGTAACATCATCTAAATATAACACAACACTCCAGCCAATCAGACCATGGAAAGCTATATCCATAGCCCTTTGGAAAGTTGCTCCAGAATTAATGAGTCCAAAGGGCATTCTCTTATATGAAAAATTCCCCCACTTGGTCCTGAAGGTGGTCTTGAGCTTGTCTTCTTCTGCTACTAGTACTTGGTTATAGCCTGAGAATCCATCTAACAGAGAAAACAACTCAGAACCTGAGACCATTTGTAGTATCTGTTCCATGGGTGGGACATCGTAATTATCTTTATCTGATGCACGGTTTAAATTCCTGAAATCAATACAAAGTTTGATCTCTCCATACTTTTTTCATACTGGCACCAAGTTTGAGACCCATTCGGAATGTCTAACTTTGAATATGATCTTAGCATCTAGAAGATTTTTCATCTCACTTTGAATTAGGGGTTCTAGTTTGGGATGCATCTTTCTCAGAGGCTGCTGATAAGGTTTGACTCCAACTTTAATTGGAATAACATGTTGTATAATTTTGGTGTCATAAGTTTTGAGGTCTTCGTAGTTCCAAGCAAATACATCTTTGTATTGTCTGAATAAAATGATGAATTTACTCCTCTCCCCGGGTGAACAACACCTTCCCAAATTCACATATTTGGGTTTAGCCTCTATCCCTAGATTTATCAGCTCAAATTGCAAAGACGAGATGTGTGTATTGAAATTCGCTGGTTTTCTAAACTTGTTGTCTAGATCAAACATTTTTTCCAGAGTTCTGACTTTTTTAGGAATGAAATTTCCATTCTGGAGGTTTGCTTGATGTTCCTCATCATCAATTATGGCTCCTTTAAAGGTATCATCATTCATTAGGCATTCTAATATTTGTTGATCATCATCAAACACCCTCATATTGGTGATGTTGTCTGTAATAGAAGGCCTGAAAAGCAATTCAATTGAACATCTGTTATTTGTAGGTACCAGCCTTGCAGCTGAAGTAGCTAACAAGTCAGTTGCTGCATTTTTTACTCTAGGAATTGAAGAAATATTGAATGCATGAAAATTTGTTAATAACTCACACACTTCATTTTGGTAAGCCTTCAAATGTGGTGATATGCAATGAATTTTGTTTCAAACTTGTTTAACAATGATTTCAGAATCTCCGTACACTTTTAGATTTTTTACTTTTAATTCCATTGCTTTTTTCAGTCCCTGGACTAATGCTTCATATTCAGTTGTGTTATTTGTACACTCAAATTCTAATCTACATGAAAGAAAATATTTATTTTTCTTTGGATCAATCAGGACATAGCCAACTCCTGATCCTTCCATGGTTTTGGAACCGTCAAAATAAAGAATCCAAAAATTTTCTACTCGTACTGAATTTGAACTACTAACTACATCTGAGACTAAATCTACTATATTACAATCAATCTTATCAGCCCATGAGAAATGAGGGATATCGGGCTGGATATCTGATATGTTACTGGCTTCTTTAGCTTGGTAATTTACCGATTCCAGCTCAAGAACATAGTTTCCCAACACAGAATTGATCAGTTCGTTCTTTCCTTCTGACTAAGTTACGTTGTGCTTCATCTGAGGTTCCCTTAACACCTTTATTTGATTCTGAAAACCTTTATAATTTAACCATACATGTGACCAATTTGATGCAAAATATCCTTCTAAATTTTCTTCCCAATCCCGGCTCAAAACCAAAGCATAGGCATCTGAGATATCTGCTACAACAATGTCTATATACTGACAGACCCTCTCATCTGTTGATAAACAGATCAAGACATCTTCCATTTCTCCTATCACTTTCATTACAGTCCTATCCAATTGGATAACTTGGCCTTTAGTTGGCTTAGGTTGACCATTTATTTACTTCCAAACTGAAAGTGGCATGACATTTACTGATGCTCCAAATTCGGCCCAGACAATTATGCACGTTGTAATTGAAAATTTAAAAAGTAAGGAGGAATGCTGGAGTTCTATATTTAGAATTTCCTCCTAAACTTGCTTCACCAATCTCTTCATCAGCTTGTTTATCATTTTGGGGTTCCTTCATATGTGTCTCCAGTGCCTTTAACAACTTTTCCTTTTGTTGGGGTAGATTACACATTTCAAACAAGGAGATATTTGCTTTAGTATTTTTAATATATTCTACAATGTCGTATCCCATTTCATCTTCAGTAGAATTCTTCTTGACATTATCACATTTATTTTCAGTAGACTTTACAAACACATTGATTTTATTGGGACTCTAGCTTGAGATGACAAACTCAGGTATGTTAACAGTTTGAGTATTATTCTTTATTTTTTTCATGTTCTCCTAAATTTTCTCTATCTTGGGTAGTATCATGTTATCTTATTTCAATGAGCTCTGACTCCTTGTTGTAACATTTGTCTCTGGTATTTATTCCTCCTCAGTGAGATCTTCATCCTCTACATTAAACATGGAAACACGATCCCATAAAACCAAAGTCTCTTCTTCTTGGGTTTCTGTCAGTTCATGACCTTTCTCTTTCTAATCCACAGTTTCCGTTAACTTGGAATTCAATAATTGGTTCATCACTAAGGTCATAGAATTTATCCACTGTGGGAAATTTTTCTCAGAGTGAGGCTGCTAATGGAATGTACAGAAATTGTCCATTCCCACATCTGTCAAATTCATAGTCGAGGGACTATGTGAGTGAGGCGTGGGTTGACCATTATCATCTATCTTTTTATAATAAGGTTTGTATTGTTTATGGGCCTCCTTCTCCTTTTCCAGATCAATTAATCTATTTGACAATTTCTGCATCATTTTTACCACACCATCTAACTCTTGTGACCGCTCATCTTTAGGTTTAGTTAATAATAGAGGATTTCTGTTCCCATAAGTTTTCTCTCCTGATTGCATAGGATACTGGTCTATACTCTGCATTTCGGCCTCCACCTTCTCAGCTTCTTCATAAGTATCTACTAGGGTGGGCCTAACGGATCTTTTGATAAACATGGCTAGGTCAGGCCCAAGAGCTGAGGTGTAATACTCAATTAGGGCATGCTCAGTCGATTTGTCAGTTGCATCAAAGTTATTCATGTAGGAAGCAAACATTTGAGTAAATTTATGCACCCTTTCTTTCTTTTCTTTCTTTAGGGTAATTAACCCTTTCATTAAAGCAGTGTGAGTTTTCTGGATTCCATATTTGTTTCTAAACAATCTCTCAAAGGTATTCCAATTTGTAATGAATTTTCCTGCAGGGAAAAATACCATGAGGCTGCTTTTCCCTTAAGAGTATGCGGGAACAATTTGCAGACTACATATTCATGTTCTACTACTTGTAAAGCTTCTAAAGCCATATAAAAACTATGCAAATGATCATCCACAAGAATTCTTTCATTTGGTTAAAATTTGGGCAATGAATTTTCAAAATTCTGAGGCATAGCATGCAATGGAGGGGTAAGGTTTAACGGAGATCTATCCCTCCAAGCAGGTGGTGGAGAAGGATGATTTTCATTCACATTAGCCATGATTCTGAGTGGAGATTAAGGAGGAGATTGGATAGGGGTTCGAAAAGGAGAATAGTGAGGGGAATCTGGTCCCAACTAATCTAGCAGTTGGACAAATTCTTGCAAGGCTATTTCTACCAGTTCTTTAAGGTCTTATACTAATACTAATTTCTCTAAGTAAGGACAATCTTTCTTATGAAACTCTCTTCTCGGAAAAGCAAGAATAATGGGTAATCCTCCAATCTTCTTTGCGTATTCCCTTGTAATTCTCCTTAAATCATCAACAACCTCGTTATCAATGGGATAGAGATACTCTGTGAATTTTTATTTAGGACTAGGTCTTTGAGGGATACTAGTTTCAGAACTGTCACCGGTGGATTATTCTTGAGAAAACAAATTTCCTCAGCCAGCCATGCACTGGTGGCCCTCCTTCTAGCGCCAAAAACTATTGAGGCCTAGAAAATCCCAGGTAACAACAATAGGGATTATTCCCAATAAGCATTCCCAATTAGCTCGTTATTGTTTGGTATGGGGAATCCATCCAGTTTGTGGTCTGGCTACCATAGGTCAAGTAACGGTTAAAGCTTGTTTTACTGGTTGCGGCTCGGTCCACTGTTTAAGTGTATTTTTTTATTTTTATGTTTATGTATGATATGCAAGTGCCTAATTAAGCGCAATCGATAGAGATAACAAAGAGTTTCACAATGTGATGCGCAAACTTTGGTGATAATAGTTGCAGCTACAACATGCTCATTTAATAGTTGCAACTAGACTTTCTAAGCCTTCTAAAAAAACTAAAAGAATAAGGGGGGCCTAAAATCAAATTTTTTGGGGGGGGGATAATAGTTGCAGCTGCAACATGCTCATTTACACATCTAAGTATTATTCTGTCAAGGCTCCTCTAACCAATTTCCTCTTGAGTGATGCAATAATTGACGGATTTAATCCTTATAGACCTTATTTTATGACCTTTATGGTGATCATGACATGTAATATTAAGGATAAAGAAGATTATATATGCATACCATGGATCTTGCTCTAACTGCTAAAGTCCTGCCGACTTTACTTAATCTAGACCATTGTTCTAACACACCATCCCCAAAGCCTTTTCATTACCTTGAGTTAACATCTTGGATAGACCTTGATCTTTGATTAATATTGTGGGCCTAATCTCTAGATCATATTCTTGAATTTTAGAGACCCATTTACCCCTTATGCCTAAACAATCTTGTTGAAACACGATATCTTTTACTGATGCACGAGGTACATAACCAATTATCGTTGAGTATCCAATGCATATTCTGAAATGTTCTAATGACTTTATCAAGGCATAAGCCTACTTTTCCATGATTGTATATCTCAATTCTGAATCCTGGAAAGCTCGACTCATGAAAGCAATGGGTTGATCAAATTCTTCATTGTTTTTTTGGAGAAAGAGACCCACAATGGAATTTTCAAAAGCGAAGGAAAAAAATAAAAACTCTCAAGAATAATTAGGGCTAACCAAAACTAGTGATCTGGTAATTTCATCCTTGATGCATCTAAAATCTTCTCGATCCTCATCAGTCCATTCAAAATTAGCATCTTTCTTTAATAAATTTTGGGTTGGATTCATTAATTATTCTAAGTTAGGGATGAATCTTCTTATAAAATTGATATGGCCATTAAAGGATTTTACATTTTTAGGCAAAGGGATATTTTTAATTGCCTCAATCCTTTTGAGGTCCACCTTTACTCCATCTTTGGAAATGATATGTCCTAACAGTTTCCCTTGTTCAATACCTAGGGCAGACTTTGTTGGATTCAAAGAGATACCATATTTCCTACATCTTTATAATGTTTTCTTGATATGACTTACATGATTTGTTATTTGTTTTGAAAAAATCGTTAAGTCGCCATGATAAATTTCTAATATCTTTCCAACTATTTCCTTAAATGCATAATCCATGGCCCTTTGGAAAGTGGCCCCTGCATTCAACCTACCAAAATTCATCCTTAAATATTCGAAGGTACCCCGTGGGGTTGTGAAAGTAGTTTTATGTATGTCCTCCCTTTGGATCACCACCTGATTATAACCTGAAAATTTGTCTAGCATAGACATCATTTCAGAACTTGTTACCTTTTGAAGAAGAGTTTCCATATTCGACAATGAATAATTTTCCTTTTGACAAGAAATGTTTAGATTCCATAAATCTATACATATCCTTATGCTCCCATTCTTTTTCTCACAACCACCAAGTTGGAGAACCAAGATGAATGTTGTGTTGGTACAATGATCCCAACAACCAACATTTTCTCAAGCTCCTTTTTTACTATTGGTATAAGATTAGGGTTTATTTATCTCATTTTTTGTCGAAAAGGTTTAACTTCTTTAATGTCATGTTTTATAGGTATAGTTTGTTGGAACACATCCTTCTAGCACCTCCAGGATTTAATGGCCCCTACACTTTGCAGGACTACCAAATCTAGCCCTATGGCCAAATTATGCTCTAAAACTCCCCTTCTTGCAACTTCACATCTGCAGCTTCCCTTCCGCAGGCGGGATGCGGGATGCAGGATCTTGATTGTCCAAATCGTTCTCTACAATTCTATTTCTGCAACTTTGTTTCTGCAACAGAGTTTCTGCATGCGGGATCTCAAAACCCCGAAGGCGCACTCTACAACTTCCTTTTCTGCAACGTCTTCCCTGCAATGAAATTGCGGGATGTAGGATGCCAACTTTCCAAAGTTTCTCCCCCGCAACTTCCCCTCCACAAATATTCCTCCGCAAATTCCTCAATTGTCCGATCCTTGCGGCCTTCTCCACGACCATCGATCTTCTTTTTGATGTGGCTTCCCATATCTCTGTGGATATGTTAACTTCCTCTTAAATGTTGTTGCTGGATACTTTCAGACCATCAGATCTTGACCTACGGCTTCAACCTCCACCATTCGTTCTCTGCAAAAAAATTGTTAAGACAAAAAACCTGCGGGTTACATCGATTGATCGTGAAATTGATCAATCCAGCCTACAATATTCATGATGCTTTATCCTAACACTCTTATGCATGCATATACTCTCTAATTCAACTTCTTAAGCAAGAAATTGATGCGTAAAATCAACTCTCCACTAAAATACACAAATGTTCATGAAAACGCCAAAGTCAACTCTGCAAGATATACAGTTCAACACAACACATGCATAAAGGCTAACAACCCTTAATCCTTCTACTAAGCAACAAAGGAAAATGCACACAGCTTGGATCTCTCTTCTTTCGATTCTTCAAAATATTTACAAACAAGAATTAGACACAAGTCTGTCCTCTCTCTGTAAACTTGGAATTCTAAATGCTGATGAGTAGAACCCCTCCTACATCTCTAAACGGTCTATTTAAACTAAAAATTCTACCCTATCCTGAGTGGTCCTGCAACTGAAATAAACACTACTACGACGCATGATGAAACGTCCCTGTCTGAAAAAAACTAACAATGGTTTGATCTCCACGCAAGGAGTCGTGATCCGCACTGATTCCCTATGCCGCCAATCAAAATATGACTCATCACAAAAATGGTTACAAAATATGCCACGTTATGTGACCAACTCATCACATTGTTTTCATGCCATGATGCCCCTGCATCAGACTCACAAGGTAGAAAAATTATGAACCCCTGTTCATAAGATCAGCTACAGGGAAACCCTTGGCTTCCAACTCTATAACGCTCATCCAAGTAGAATCCTCTGTTGGTCGCTTCTTCCACTTGACCAAATACTCCATATAGCCCTTCTTCCTTGTACTCTTTGACAACCTAGTGTCCAGAATGACCTCAACTTCCAATGGTTGTGTCACTGGAATCTGTGCTACCCATTGTAAGTCTTCAGTAGGATCTTCACCTCCTGCAAAGGTTCCAGTGTCACTTGCTACATAAGGATATAGATCTGCTAAATTAAATATTGGTGAAATACCCACTCCTATAGGCATCTCTAACTCATAAGCATTCGCTGAAAAATTCTTGAGTATTTTGCAGGGTCCAATATTCTTCATCTTCAGCTTGTTATACTCTCCTTTAGGAAATCTGTCTCTCTTCATATTTGCTAAGACCAAATCCCCCACTTCATAGTTCTTTTCCCTCCTTCTGGAATCTGCTCAGGCCTTGTAACTCGTGTTACTCTGCTGTAATATTGCTTTCACTTGCTCCTGCAACTCACTGATTATTGTTGCAAACTCTTCTCCATCAGCATTTCGTTTATCCAATTGACCTAAGTCATGAAGTTCATACACTCCTATTGGATGCATTCCATATATAATTTGAAATGGACTCCTCCCTATGCTTATGTTTGGTGAATCATTATAGGAAAAATCAGCTTGCACTAATACTCTGTCCCATTGCTTAGGACTCTCCCCAATCAAACTTCTCAACATGTTCCCTAGACTCCTATTGACTACTTAGGTATGTCCATCAGAATATGGGTGGTATGCTGAAATAAAATTCAGTATGGTACCCAACTTCTTCCACAAGGTTCTCTAGAAATGACCTGTGAACTTCACATCTCTGTCTAATACTATGCTTCTAGGTAAACCATGTAGTTTCACAACTTCATCAAAGAAAAAGTTAGCAATGTGTGTGGAATCACTAGTCTTGTAACATGGAATGAAATGTGCCATTTTAGTGAATCTATCAACAACTATAAATATAGAATCATGTCCCTTCTGATTTCTTGGAAAACCCAGAATGAAATCCATACTCACAGAATCCCAAGGCCTAGTTGGAATAGGCAATGGTGTATACAATCCTATGTTCTAGCTTCTCCCTTTAGCATGCTGGCATAATTTGCATCTTCTTACAAACTTCTCAACTTCAGACCTCATCCTTGGCCAAAAATAGAAATGGCCCAACTGTTCGAAGGTTTTATCACTTCCAAAGTGACCTGCCATACCTCCATTATGTTTCTCCTGGATCAAGTTCTTTCTCATAGAACACCTTGGTACACAAAGTTTACTATTTTTAAAGAGTAAACCATCTTGTAGTGTATACTCCATCCATGTCTCTCGTTCCACCTCTACTGGATTCATACAAGCCCTGTAAGCTTCCTGGAAATCAATGTCAGCTTCATACAAATCTTTCAAATGCTCAAATCCCAAAACTTGGATATGATTTTCTTGCATAATCAATAGTCTCCTTCTTAAGGCACCAGCTACTCTATTTGACTATCCACTGATGTGTTTCAACACAAAGGTAAAGCTATGTAAGAACTCAACCCACTTGACATGCTTTAGGTTCAACTTAGGTTGTTGCATGATATACTGCAATGCATGGTTGTCAGAGTACAACACAAATTCTCTAGGCATCAATTAGTGCCGCCAACGCTTCATTGCTTGAACAATAGCATAAAACTCCTTGTCATAAGATGAATAATTTTTTTTGGCATCATTCAAATTCTCATTGAAATATGCCATAGGCATGTACTCCTAACTGAGTACAACTCTAATTGCCATTCCACTAGCATCACACTTCACTTGGAAAGGGTGGTTGAAGTCTGGTAACTTCAATACTAGTTATTCATTGATTTTCTTCTTCAAAAACTGAAAACTCCTTTTAGCCTCTGCTGTCCATTGAAATGGTTGTCTATCCTTCCTAATTGTCTCAATGATAGATGCACAAATACCACTGAAATTATTTATAAATTTCCTATAGAAACTTGGTAATCCATGAAAGCTTCTTACCTCAAATATGTTCCTTGGTGAAGGCCAATCAATGATTTCTTGCACCTTTTCTGGCTCCATCTTCAACCCATATATTGAGATAATTAAACCCAAATACACTAGCTCTGGATTCATAAATGTACACTTATTTAAATTTATCAGCAACCTCTCCTATTGCAACCTCTCTAAAACATACCTCAGATGCTTTAGATTCTCTTCTTCTGTTTGGTTGAAAACCAAAATGTCATCAAGGTAAACTATCACAAACTTACCTATGAAATCTCTCAATACTTCATTCATCAACCTCATAAAGGTGCTTGGTGCATTGGACAATCCAACTGGCATGGCCAACCACTCATACAACCCATCATTTGTCTTGAAGGCTGTCTTCCACTCATCTCCTTCTCTAATCCTTATCTGATGATATCCACTCTTCAAATCCAGTTTTGAAAAGCATGTTGCCCCATTTAGACAATCCATCATGTCATCCATCCTTGGTAATGGAAACCTATATCTGATAGTGATCTTGTTAATTTCTCTAGAGTCAGTACACATCCTCCACTCACCATCCTTCTTTGGTGTCAGTACTTCTGGTACCGCACATGGACTCAGATTCTTCTGAACCAATCCTTTGTCCAACAATCCTTGGACCTGCTTCCTCAATTTTTCATTCTCTTTAGGTGTCAACCTATATGATGCCTTGTTTGGTAAACTGGCTCCTGGAATAAAATAAATTTTATGACTTATATCCTTTCTTGGTGGTAGTTCATTGGGTAAATCATCCACCACAATGCCACTATACTCACTCAGCATCTCCTGAATCTCCTCAGGTATATCTGTCACATTAGTCTTCACTGTCATGATTCTCGATTTGCACACCACAACATAGCTCAACTCTGCTTTCTCAACTTGTTGCAAATACTCTTTTCTTGACAACATCAAAACCTTAGGTTCTAACTTCCCTACTGCATTACCTGCTTGTAGAGGGTAAAGTACATGTGTTATCCCATTCTGCTTGAAACTATGACAGTTACTCCTACCATCATGAGTTACTTTCTTGTCAAATTGCCATGGTCTGCCTAACAATATATGACAAACATCCATTGGCATAACATGACACAGAATCTTGTCCTTATATGGACCTATCTGAAAATCAATGACACTGCTCACTTACCAAGATTTGATGTCCCTTGTGTAACCAAGATACTTTGTATGGAACAGGATTCTTGGTACTCCTCAAACTCAGCATCTCCACCATATCTGTGGAAACAATATTGTCAGTACTCTCACTGTCAATCACCATATTACGGCACTTCCCTTGGACTTTACATGTAGTCATGATTAGTGACTTCCTTTGAGCAAGCTTTGCCGGCTCCTTCTCAGGTTTCAACAAGACCTTATTCATCATCAAAGATTCTCCTGTCTCTGGAAAGAATTCTTCTACCATCGACTATTCTTGCTGCTGCTCATTTTGAGCTACATAGGCTCCTCTCTTCCCTACGTCTTCTTTTCCTGTACATTCAAATGAATTATGCCCCAACTGGTTTCATTTGTAGCATCTAACGATAGCTTCTCTGCCTCGTCCTCTACCTCTACCTCCTTGGTAAGGTCCTCTTTTGCTAGAATCACCTCCTCTACCATGCTTCTCTTGCAGGATATATTTATTGGACTCCCCTTTCTGTGGTCCAAATATTCCTCTTCCAGTTTCTTGCCCCCTTCCTCTAGCTGAACCGCGATCTCTATTGAAGATCTGCTTCAATAGAGGCACACTGATATGCCTCCTCCATTGTTCTAGGAGAAATCATGCTGATCTCTTCTTGGATATCCATCCTTATACCATTCACATATCTAGCAACATTTTCTGCTGACTCTTCCACATATCTATCCCTTAGGTTTACTTTGTAGAACTCCTTAGTGTATTCTCTCACTGTTAACAATCTCTACCTAAGGTTCTATACTTGTCTATACATAATTAACTGGTAATATTTGGTTAAGAACTTAGCCCTCATCTTTGCTACCATTCTATACCAGCTCTTTATCAAGGGTTTATTCTTCCTCTGTCTTTCTGCTTGCACATTATCCCACCATAAGGACACATGCCATTTCAACCTCGTCACAGCCAATATGACTCTCTTGTCTTACTTCATCGTACTCAAAGTACTTATCCATCTCACTGATCCAGTCAATGAGATGCTCCGCTACGAGACTTCCATCATAGGTAGGAAACTCCGGTCTCAGCCTTGAAGTCGCTCCCATAATAGATCTGAAATATCTTAACTCTGGTGTTTCCTGCATAGGTGCAACTTCTTCTCTTTTCTCTTCATCCTCAGGCTCACTTATATCCCCTGCTTCTAGGTCTCTTCATTTTCCTATTTCCATGGCTTCTAGACGTGCCCTTAACTCCCTCATTTATTCTAGAACTTCTGCATTCCCTCTTGGTCGACTAGTGTCATGACCTCTCACTCTTCGAATGCCTGCAACCATCTTCCCACTCTAAGCCTTTGCAATAACAGTTCTCTTTCACACTGTTACAACTTACCTCACCAATCCTCTTCTTGACCCTTGGTATTTTGGTAACACTGGTTCTTTATATAGAACCTATTGAGAAATATTCTTTGCCCTTTCCAAGCTCCTATGGCTACGCTTCTCTCTTTCATGCGCTTCTCCTTACTCCTTCATAATTCTACCCACAATCTCAGCTGTGGAATTCCTCAACAGGAAATCTCAAATTCCTCGCTCTGATACCAAAATTGGTGCAGGTAGGTCAATCTCAACCGACCCTAACCAACACTTCCAGGATCTAATGGCCCCTACACTTGGAAAGACTGCAAAATCTAGACCAATGGCCAAATTATTCTCTAAGACTTCCCTTCCCACAACTTCCCTTCCACAGGCGGGATGAGAGATGTGGGATCTCGATTGTCCAAATTGCTCTCTGCAATTCCGTTTCCGCAACTCTGTTTCCACAACAGATTTTCCCCATGCGGTTTGTGGGATGCGGGATCTCAAAACCCCGAAGGCGCACTTCGCAACTTCCTTTTCCGAAATGGCTTCCCCACAATCGGATTGCAGGATGCGGGATGCAGGATGACAACTTTCCAAAGTTTGTCCCCCACAACTTCCCCTCCGCAAATATTCCTCCACAACTTCCTTAGTTGTCCGATCCTTGCGGCCTTCTCCACGACCGTCGATCTTCTTTTTGATGAGGCTTCCCAGATCTCTGTGGATCTGTTAACTTCCTCACAACTGCTGTTGCGGGATACTTTCGGACCGTCAGATCTTGACCTGCCACCTCAACCTCTACCGTTTGTTCTCTGCAAAAAAATTGTTAAGACAAAAGACCTGCAGGTTATGCCGATTAATCATGAAATTGATCAATCTAGCCTACAATATTCATGATTCTTTAGCATAACACTCTTATGCATGCATCTACTCCCTACTTCAACTGCTTAAGCAAGAAATTGATGTGTAAAATCAACACTCCAATGAAATACACAAATGTTCATGAAAACGCTAAATTTGGCTCTGCAAGATATACAGTTCAACACAACACATGCATAAAGGCTAACAACCCTACAAACACATGGTTAATCCTTCTATTAAGAAACAAAGGAAAATGCACACAGCTTGGATCTCTCTCCTTTCGATTCTTCAAAATATTTACAAACAGGAATCAGAAACAAGTTTGTCCTCTCTCTGCAAACTCGGAATTCTAAATGTTGAAGAGCAGAAACCCTCCTACATCTCTAAACGGTCTATTTAAAATAAAAATGCTACCCTATCCTGAGTGGTCCTACAACTGAAATAAACACTACTACAAAGCATGATGAAACGTCCCTGTCTAAAACAAACTAACAATGGTTTAACCTCCACGTAGGGAGTCAAGATCTGCAATGATTCCCTATGTCACTAATTAGACTATGACTCAGCACAAAAATGGTTATTGAAATATGCCACAGCATGTGAGAAACTCATCACATTGCTGGCATGCCACGATGCCCCTACATCAATTGAGATCGCCATAAGTGAAAGTGAAGACATCTCTATATTCTTTGACAATATTTATCAAGTCATTCCTTTCCTTTTCAGAAGTACCTTTTCCAATTTTTTTCATTTTAGGTTCATTATTTGTTCCAATGTTGATCTCAATGTAATCCCCAAGTTTCAATGAGTCAATGTTATTTTTCCTTCTATCTTTCCTATCAAATATATGCTCAAGCGAAACTAGACCATGTGGTGCTGGATTGTTGAATTGGTCACCTTTCCCTTGATACTCTTTACCCTCCTCCTAAAAACTGGCATTGAAATTTGAAAATTCCTCTATGTTATGGATAATTTTCAAAATATGTTCATCATCGCGAAATACCTGTGAATGCTCCATGTTATCTGGGACTGATGGTCTAAATTTGATTTCTGATTTACCATCACCATTTAATAGTTCCTCTAAAGGTTGAAGAGTTGAAGCTTCTACAACTAGCTTATCTTCTAAGCTATTTTTATCTCGATGGATGCTAGTCACATTTAAGGCGTCGAATAATTCCATTATATCCCACATTGCATTCCTATATTTCTTTAACCTTTGACACTCGCATGAAAAGTGGTTCTTAACTTGGAGGACTATTAAATCATATTTGCCTCTTATATTCAACATTTTAATCCCCATATATTTAGCTATTTCCAACCCAAGTAGGAGTGCCTCATATTCTGCTACATTGTTAGTTGCTTCAAATTATAACGTAAATGCAAAGTTGAAAATTTGTCCTTTAGATGAAGTGATGACAAATCCATCTCCCATTCCAGGTCTTGAATGAGTGCCATCAAAATTCATCTTCCATATTTCATATACATTTTCATCTTTAAAGTTTTCCTTAACTAGGGCCAAAAAGGTAGAATAGGAAAAATAATTTCCAAGACTATCTGTGTGGTAAACATATTCATTAGAAGGATTCTTGGGGTTTTCTACATGATCCTTCTTCGCCTTTTCACTATGCAATTTTACCATTGTATTCTCAGATAAAGGAACAATGGCATAAGTCCAATCCATTTGAATGGATCCTCTCAAATCAACATCCCACTTTCTTGATAGAAACATACACCATTTTTTAGGTACGTCAATTACAAGAATATCCATTTTTAAATGGATATCAGGATATTTAGCCAATCTTAACGGAAAATCCAAAATAATACCAACCACCTTAACTTCTCTATAATAAATGGCAAATATATTATTATATGGTCTAGTTATTTTTAATTTTAATTGTTCCATGATTCTCCTAGTCATTATGTTGGTTGAAGACCCAAAATCTAACATGCAGTTATGAAGAAGAAGATCATTCAACTATAGTGAAATATAGAATCGAGGATGATCTTCTCTTCCTTGTTTTTTAGTTTGTAAAATAACTGGAAGATCAATGGAGCCATATTTGTTTGTTGGAGTAATTTTTTCTTGACTTTCTTCAAGTGTTACTTTTTTAGGAGTAGGATTCAATACTTTCATCAATTTTTCTCGTTGCACTAGAATTTTAATCATTTCAGTTGTAGGAATTGAGACTTTAACTTTTTGAAACAAAACACCCATATCAACAATATCATTTGGGTCATGAGGATTTATTAACTGCTATTGATCACTTTTTGGAGTACCAACATTGTCTCTTCTTTGATGGGTGATGCCATTGAACTTAGGCATTTCTTGAATCCACTCTGATGTAGGCATAACACCATGATTCTTAGTCAAATCATTTAAATCTTGACTATATTCCTTTTATTTCTTCTAGTTTTCTTTAGAAACAGGATAAACATGGCCAATTGTGTTGATGTATTCAGGCTCGCTTGAAACTTCTTCACTACTGCTCATCTCCGGAATCCCTTGTTCTAAAATTCATCATGCCACATAACAACTAGCCTCTTCATGAAGTGAATCACAAGGTATACAATAAGGGATAACTTCCTGAACCACATTGGTTGTCTCTAATTGATTTGGAATATTATTATCTTTATAAGGAGCTTTCTTTTGAACACAATTTGTTTTAGGAGGAAATTTTTTCTGAATAGAATGAGATATTTCCATGGTTACTACTTGCTTTTTCATTTTTTTCAACTGATTAGTATAAGTGGCTTCCATGGCTTCCATTTTTTCATTCAACTCCTTAATATTTTTATCATAGGCCTCATGGGCTCTTTTTCTTTGGATTCATGTTTTGCATTTCCTCTTGCAAAACCAGGAAATTTAACTTACCCAATGCATGCATGTTTGCATCAATCTTGATGGTTAATGCTTGAGAAGCTTTAAGATTAGTGGGTTCCTTGTCTCTCAGTTGGTATCTCATTTCCCTACTAAGTGCCTCTATGTATTAAACCAAGATAGATTTATCAGGAGGTTTGAATTTGTCATCCATGCTTGCAATAAGATCTCTAAATTTTTTATTGAATTCCTCCATCATTTCATTTCCATTTCTCTTAATGGAGTGGAGTGAATTCAATGGGAAACGAGGCTCCTTATTTTCACCAAATCTTTCCAAAAATACATTCTTGAAGGAATCCCAATAATTATATGAATTATCAACAAGATTAATGGACCAGTCACATGCATATTCTTCAAGTGATAAGTAAAAAAGATTCATGTATGCATCATCATGTTGACTTGTTGCATCTCAACACCAACTAAGAAGTGTTAGTTTTTATTAAGATATGATTAGATTATCTAGTATCTTTATCTAAAAGAATAACAAGTACAACAAAATGCATAAGATATAAAAGATACATGAGACGCAAAGATTTTCACCAGGGAAACCATAAAGGAGAAAACCCCACAAACTTCTTCAGAATAGTAAGATGATCAAAAGCAGTAATAATAATTATTCAACAACTATCTATCTCTCCTCCTCTGACTATCTCTCTCTCTCTAATATGCACTTGAGAGTTATGTGGTCTGTATAAAAGAGAGAGAGCACCTCACTATTTATACCCTTTCAAGTCACTGACCAAATATAACATTCAAGCCTACATGTCATCTCACATGGGGCCCAATTCTCCTAGAGAGACTAAAAGTACATATTACATGATGTTACATTGGGGGCTATTTCCTCGACTTACAATAGAGGTTGTACATCAAGGTCTAGACACAATTTAGACATCCTGTAAATGGGTAACACACATCCCCAATGGGGGTACAACAACATACAATGATAATATACATCATAATATCTTTCGAAGTTACAAATAAATTAACAATCCCTCTTAACTAGGAAGGTATTCTATGTAAACAGTCATCAACACATTTAGTCAGGTCTTCATCACATTGTCATCATCATGGATTCATAAAGTCTTCATCATAGCTGCTACCATCATCTTCTAATAATTTGATCATCGTACTCGACCATCTGTCATCAAAAGTTTCTATAGTGCCAGCCCTTTTTCATGCTAGATGTAGGCCTAACCTCCATGTAGGTCTTCAAGTCATCAAGTGGGTATAGTTCATAACTTATTTCCTTGAAAACCCTGAAGGATATCCTAGGACTAATTATATGATTTTTAAAACATGAAGGACCATCCCATGATTGATTATATGCCTCTGCAAAACTTGAAGGATCTCCTAGGACTGATTATATTCCTTTGCAAAACCTAAGGAGCATCCCAGGGCTGATTATATGCCTCTACAAAACTTGAAGGATATCCTAGGATTGATTATATGCCTATACAAGACCTGAAGGAGCATCCCAGGACTGATTATATGCCTTTGACAAACTTGAAGGATATCCCAAGACTAATTATATTCCTCTGCAAAACCTGAAGGAGTATCCCAGGACTGATTATATGCCTCTGCAAAACCTGAAGGATATCCCAAGTCTGATTATACGCCTCTACAAAACCTGAAGGAGCATCCCAGGACTGATTATATGCATCTGCAAAACCTGAATCCCCTACTATCATCTCATCTTCTCCAAATTATCTCATCATCACTCGGAGCACAACCCAAATTCACACATCTCGACCACATCCATTACATCTACACCATGGGAGAACACACCTACCACCATGTGAGAATGACTATTGTGCATCTGCATCTTTTGGACCCATCACCTCCCCTTGGGAGGAACCTCGATCTAAAGTACACCAAGCTTCTCTCTGAGTTTTTTAAACTTCACTCTGGCTAATGGCTTGGTCAACACATCGGCTATCTGCTCGTTCATCGCAACATAATGGAGCTTCACTACTCCTCTCTGCACCATATCCCTGATGTAGTGGTACTTGATCTCAATGTGATTCGACTTGTCATGGAACACTGGGTTCTCAAACAACTTCACACAACTCTGGTTGTCACAAAATATACAAGTTGCCTCTAACTGGAGATAAAACAAATCATACAGTAGCTTCCTAAGACATACTTCCTCACAACTAGATGAACAAGATGCAACATACTCTGCTTTGGATGTACTCAGTGCCACACAGGAGATCACACCTGATCCCATACTGAAGCAGCACGCTGAAGTGTATTCCTTCTGGAGCACTATATCTTTCTACATCTAGAATTTCCTCTCATACCCATGCCGATTTCCTCTTGTGAAAATTATTCTCACAAGGTGGATCTACAGGTTCCTGAGGTTCTTCCATTTATCGATCTTCTTTTGGAGTTGCTTCATTTATTGGTGTATCTTGGATGCTGGGTACTTCTGGTTCTTCAATAGGTAGTTTTTTGGATTTGTTGTATGTCGAATCTTTTTCAAATGTCACATCCCTGCTGATATCGATATTCTTTTATCCTTGAAAGTATATTCTGTAAGCCTTCGAGTTTTCACTATATCCCACAAATATGCCCTTCTTTCCTGAAGGGTCTAACTTTGTTCTTTTCTCCTTTGGAATGTGTATACACAATGGGAAACCAAATATTGTGAGATGGCTGACTTCAAGTTTCTTGCTGGAGAAAGTTTCTTCTAGTGTCTTGTTGTCCAGTACTCTATGTGGAGTATGACTCTGTACATACACGGATGTTCTTGTAGCTTCTTCCCATAGATGCATGGGAAGATCCTGATCATGAATCATTTCCCTTGTTGCTTCCATAATTGTTCTATCCTTCATTTCTGCAACTCCATTTTGTTGTGGATTGTATGGAGTGGTAAACTCCCTCTTAATCCCTGACTCTATGCATAATTCCTTGAATTATTTTGATGTGAATTATCTGCCATTGTTTGATCGAAAGGTCATGATTTTATTTTCTATGTGATTCTCCACCAAGGGTTTGAATTCCTTAAATTTGCTGAATAATTCATCTTTTATTTTCAAGAAATATATCCAGGTCTTTGTAGAAAAATAATCAATGAAAGAAACATAATATACATACCCACTAAATGAATTGGATGACATTGGGCTGCATACATTAGATTGTATGGCTTCCAAAATTCCTGTTTCTTTTCTCTCACTACTTGGAAATGTCTTCTTTATGTTCTTTCCCTTCGCACATCCTTTGCATATTCCTTCATGCTTTGTCTATATTTCAGGGAAAACCACTAACTGCTTTTCTTACAAGTGATATTTCTCTATAGTGCACATGTGCAAGCATTCTATGCCATAATTCATTTGGCTCCATGGAGTGATGGACCAAGGATTGTTCAGGTTGGCCCTTTAGTTTGTATAATCCTCCCTCTTGCCGTCCAATCACTACTGCATCATCTATGGTCTTTCCTTTTGTCCACATAAGAACTTGGCCATCGATTAATGAAACCCTCATACCTTTTACATCCAATGAAAATATGGAGAGAAGATTCTTCTTGAGTCCTGGTACATATAGAACATCCTTCATCTTCAAAGATTTTCCAGAGTTTAGCTTGTAAGAGGCTTCATCACTTCCTTTTCTAGGGTATTTTTAATCATCCCCAAGTTTCACGTTGTGAATAGACTCATGTTCATATATATCCACAAAGGATTCTTTAAATCCCGCCATATGCTTGGAAGCCCCACTATCTAAAAGCCAATCATTGCTTCCATGTGAAACAATACCTATGAGAGATGAAATCAAAACATATTCTTCATCACTTGAATAATATTCACTGTCTCCTCTGGTTCTCTTCCTGGGATGTTCATCATCATTTGCAGTGTGAGCATGATGTCTCTTGTTGTTGTTGTTCTTCTTTTTGTTATTGGGACAGTATCTGGAAAAATGTCCCTTCTCATCACAAGTATAACATCTAACATTAGATATATCTCTCCTGAGTCTTCTAAGGTTTTCTCTCTGATTCTAGTGGCGATGTTTTTCTTTCTTGTGATGAGAGTGTTCCCTTTTGTTATTCTTGGCATGTGCTGTGAGATATTGATCTTCATTTCCCATATTTTCTTCTCAAGCTACGATTCAAGCTTCTTCTTGTGAGCATTCCTCCCACGGTCTACTGAAAGTGATGAAATTTCTTCTAGCAAAAATTCCTTTAATAAATGAGTCCCATGACCTAGGGAGACCATTCAAGGTGGTCATCACAACTTCTCCATTCTCTATGTATTCACCCACAGCTTAAATTTGTTATTTGATTTGAGAGACCCTTGTAAAGTATGACTATATGGTCTCTGCATTCTAGATCTTCACATTCTTCAACTGATTCCACAAAGTAATCTTCCAATTTATATTCTTTCCTTCAAATAGCTTGGTCAAGGAATCAAACATCTCTTTAGGTGTCTTTAAGAACTACACATTTTGTATAAGGTGATCCTTGATAGAATCAGCAATCATCCTCTTGGCCTTGACCAAGTTCTTCTTGTATAAGGATTTAGCCTCATCTCCATCTGGAGCTGGAACCTGTTCATTTATGTAGGTGTCCAATTCATTCTCTTCAAGGACTAGTGAAATACTGTACTTACATGCTCGGAAGTTATCAACTCCTTCAAGCTTATCCTCAATCGTGGTGTAGTGAGAAATTTTTAATGAGAACCTCAAATGAAAATATAGAATATTTATATCTTACCGCTTTGAGATTCCTGGACTGGATCTAGAGCTAGTCTTCTGCAGTGCTGGTTTTTTGGTCCAGGGTCTGTTTGTGCGAGAAATTGTTCCTAAGGCTAGGGGAACAAGCCAACACAATCTCAAGAGTAAAACTCAATAAATAAAACAAAGTTTACGGTTTTTGGTATGATTTAAATGGTTGTAAGCTTCAAGAACAGTCAGGGAATACATTCAGAAGAAAAGTAACAACTAAATCATAAACATAAACTGATAAAGATGTATAACATATATAACAAGATCCAATCAGAAACAACATTAAGGTTCATACATAAACAACAGGCATTACCAGCAAACACACATTAACCAGCAATGAATCTGTCAATTTAAGCAACCAGACAAGAAGAAAAATGAAGCCAATACAAACAACTGAAGGATAAAGGTCATGTATATCTCATTATTTTAACAGTAAATGCCTATAAGAGTTACAGTACTTATCTCTGAACAAGTTTGCAGACAAAACAGTCTTGTAAACCTCCTGATGCTCCCAAAAATCAAAAACCTAACAATGTCTTGCTAACTCATCTAAATAGGAACATTCTCCCAAAATCAGTTAGGTCTCACATCCTAACTGTCTCCATCGAATCACTAAGGTAAAGTAAAAAGTACTTTTTTACAAAATTACAAAATTTCTAAAAATAGCAAATCATTAACAAAAACTGTTTGTCAAACTGATTCATTAATTAAAGCATAACTGATTCAAAGCTCCTTCGCTGCTTCAGCAAGTAGGTCTAAACCATCTAGGTTTTGAGACCTCCTCTTTGCTCTTTTATGTTTCTTTTTCATATCAGCTATCTTTTTCTGAAGGTCTTCATTCTCCTGTTGTAAACTTTCAACTGTCTTCTCTAGCTTTGTAGAATACCTGTCAGTGGCTGTCTTCCTTTTTAGCACTTCTTTAGACACTTCTGATAGCTGTAGGAAATGATTATGGACATCTTGCAACTCCTCTATAAGCCCCTTGTTGACTTTAAACAAACTGTCATTAGTCTCTTGTAATTGTTTTACCTGTTGCTTGTATTTCTGAACTCTTTCCTACAAGCTTTCATCATCAAAACTAGGGTTTTCCAATACATTTGCATCCTGCATTAAAAGATCTGAGAAATCAACATGAACAATAGATTCTTCTATAATTCCTGCTTGCTTGAGTATAGCTTCATCTTCTTCCTCCCATTCCTGATCATCAAGAGGACATGCTTTTGCTTTTTCTTCTTCCTACTATTTTAAAATTCTATCTTTTATTTCAAAAATTATTTCAGATAATTTAGAAGCAGGTTGACTTGTTTCTTTTGCAGACTGAGAAGAAGAATAAGGCTTGGCAATTGACTTTCCCTTGCTTTTGCTGCCCTGTTTAACAATTTATGCTTCTTCATTAGAGGAAGAATCAATCACAACAGCTTCTTGTCTGAAATTTAGCTTGGGATTAAGTAGCTTTTTCATATTGAACCTGAGTTTATTAGTTGGCCTAGTTTTAGGCCTTCTGTATGAAGCTACAGTCCTCTTTTTCTTCTTCTTAGGTCTAGCTGATTTAACCTCTGAGGTGAGGAATTCTCCACATGCTTCAGCACTTAGATCTGCTTCATCAACTGGCTATTCATCCTCTAATAAATATCCTTCATCCTCAGACAAAATGGTGAGGGGGTTTCTTTGTTTAGTTTGCACTTCATCTTCAAGTACATCAACCTTCTCTTCATCAATAGTCTTGGTTTCTTGAGTATCTGCTGCTGGTGGCAATTGCAAACTAGGCTGCACTTTTTCTCCTGCAAACAATGAGTACCTGCTTTTAGGGCAATCTGAAGACATTTTGAACTGACTGACAACCTTTACCTGCTTTGCTACCTTCTTAGCCTTAACATCATCTTTATTTGTAGGTTTGGCTATGTGACCTAACTTTTTCATCATCACTTTTCCCTTATCAGTCTGTTTCTCAGGTTGCTGGTCTTCTTGCTGGGGATGAAAATATGACCAGAATAGAAAGAAGTCCCATGTCCTACCCTCATGTTGCAACACAGTGGTGATGATCAGCTTGATCAGACCATGATGAAAGATTGACTGGGAGGAATGCTCTTCATGTTGTTTTACCCTGCTGGACATCTTTTGCAAGCTCTTCAAAAATAAGAAGGGCAGATTCATCTTGGAAACTCCTACCATGTGTTGGAGGAATCTAAAGTGATATTTATACACATAGCCATACCTGCCTTCACAAGTCACATAACTCTGTAGTATCCTAATGGGCTCAATCCACTCTTTCCTGAAATTTTGAATAGGAATACCCTTGTTCCAGTCAGGAGTCACATTAGGTAACAGGTACCTCTGAGGTTCAAAATCAAATGGTAACTTTTTGAACCAATGCTCACCCTCATTACTGATTCCAGTTGGTTCTACAATTATTTCCACAGTCAATTTGAATTTTAGAGCATCCAGGATGACCATGTCTTCTTTCAGCCCCTGAGCAAACTTACAAGAGACTTGTGCATTGT
>LPNX010556644.1:86751-153487 GCA_001517045.1 Pseudotsuga menziesii
TCAGAGAAAACAACACTTTGATTAATTTCAGTGTCCAGGCTGTTCAATGTAATTGAAGACTGTCAGTGAATGTGGCTGTTCTATTTTCAATATTGCACTTCTATTTCTGTGTATCAACCAGCCTCGATCTTCAAACCCTAAAATTCTCACAGCTTCATATTTTGCAAGAGTAACATCAACCACAGGCTTATTAGACCGACTGGAGACTACCTGTATGAAAAGGGAGAAAAACACCACTGTCTGCAATATATTCACCTTAGCCAAAAGACTGTCATCAAAACCTGTATATAAAAGCCAACATGTTCTCCAAACAATTGATTTTACAAATTATGATAATTATCAACAGTTTCACAAGTAAACTGAACACTTTCTGTGTAAAGGATGAGCATAATAAAACAATCTATAAGTCATCTCAATGTTGATTCCTGTAGATTCTGATTCAAATGAGCATTAAGTCTGAGAGAAATCCTTTTCAGTTAGCTCATTGTAGCCAATATGCATCAATATCAGAGTTTTTATTTTAGTATATTGGAGAGCAAACATAAACAACCTTCCTTTAAACTGTCATCGAAATTCCAAAAACTGAATGCTTTAAACTTAAGGTTATTTTGATGCTCTGTTCAGTAAAATTCTTCAGAATAGCTCCAGGCAGTTATTTCTGTGGTGAACAGTTCATTTTGTAACCTATTCTATCCTCTGCAGCAACCAATTTCTCCAGAATAACCTTGAGCGAGAAAAACCCAATTTTTCCAATTATAGGGGTTTGTATTGAAATACCTACCAATTGTTCAACTGCCACGGCTTAAACCTTCATTTTGGGCTGTCACCTGCCTCTCCTTGTGCGTACAGGTGTTTTCATATTATTACTTTGACTGCAGGTAAGTAGATTAAAAAGCCCTAATTTTCGCTGGCTTTTATAACACTGTCTCTTCTCCACAACAACACAATCCACCTTTTGAGCAGTTAACTTTACTTCACGAGCAGTATTCTCCTCTGATAATTTGTGTAAAAAGAGAATTATGCCAGCTTAGACTGAGATTTACTGATATCTGTCCAACTGATTTCGCATTATAAGCAATGATGAGCCTGATTTGTTTTGAGACTGATAACCACCTGAAAACGTGCTGAAACTGCAGCCTACATGTGCTAAACCACTCATCCAATGCGATTAGTCACTCACAAACTGAAATCATGATAGAAATTGATTTGAAAATCGAAAAAACAAAGGGCCGCGATATTCTTGTAGCACGCCCTTTGTTAAATTTTTGTCCAGCGCTACAAGAATATGTCCAGTGTTAAAATTTCGCTATTTTTCAACTTTCTGCTAATTTGTAGGAGGTTTTAAAGCTGCTAGGGTGAAAATTAAGTCTAAGTACTCTCTAAATAAACATTAATGAATCAACAATTTGATATAATGACCTTTCTTTAAACCCCTTTGAAATGCAAAGAACCAAAAAATCAAATAAACCTATAAAAAGTAAGTTCAAAAAGACCATGTAATCATCCAAAGAGTTCCTAAAGTAAACTAACACTAATACTTAAAACCAAAACCTTAACTGAAATAAAATGAAAAAACAAACCAAAAATGGAGTAATTAAACCAAAAAATGAAGAAAAAATTACTGACTTAACAGGGTTAAATCAGGGTTTGAATTTCTGGGAGTTTTACCCAACCAAAAATTTCGATCTTGGTCTCCAAATTTTGATGTTGAGGAGGAGAACAATCCTATGCTGGGTCCACTCTAAAATTCCACTTCTGTGAAAATCCCTAATTTCTTGCAGTAGTGATAGGCCAAAAACTGAAAAATGCCTAGAATTAGATTATGCTTCGACAGGAAGATGCACCCTTCTAAGGAGAGTTATCCTAGCCTCTTTTCCTTGATGATATCTGGAGAGAGACCCAAAAAGAAGCCCTATATTTTGCAGCTGCACTATTCCTTCTTCTCAGTTTGCCTCTGATACCATGTCAGTTTTTGTTAAGATCTGATTAGATTATCTAGGATCTTTTGAAAGAATAACAAGTACAACAAAATGCATAAGATATAAAAGATACACGTGACACAAATATTTTCACTGGGGAAACCATAAAGGAGAAAACCCCGCAAACTTATTCATAATAGTATTATGATCAAAAGTGTGTGGTGTGTATAAATGAGGGAGAGCGCCTCCCTGTTTATACCCTTTCAAGTCATTGACCAAATATAACATTCGAGCCCACATGTCATCTCACAAGGGGACCACTTCTCCTAGAGAGACTACAAGTACATATTACATGATGTTACATTAAGGACTATTACCCTGAATTACAATGGAGGTTGTACCTCAAGGTCTAGACACAATTTAGACATCCCGTAAAGGGGTAACAGACATACCCAATGGGGGTACACCAACATACAATGATAATATACATCAAAATATCTTTTGAAGTTACAAATACATCAACAAGGAGACATTTCAAGAATTTCCTAAGATGGCTTGATGCAGTAATGGCGTTGTTCCCCTAGAAAGTTGGCAGTTCTCTATAGCTTTATCTGGTATGGAATGAGGATGACCTGCTATATAAGTAAAATTAAGGGGTTGAAAGAAATAATCCATTGGACTAACCATATTAGCCATTGAATTCAATATTGTGAACAAGAATTAAATGTCCAAAATAGACCCAGCCACTAGATTTTCAAGGATTCTATGAGACTCGAGTCTATGTAATATTTTCTGTAAGATCCTTTTAGGTTCAGAAAAAAGGTATAAATACTTTATGTAAATTTATTCTCGTATAATATCCTGAAGTGATTTTAAATTGTGTATTCTCCAGATGGACTAAGTAGATTTCAGAATTATTCGACTAGATCAATAAAAAAATTATTGGGTAAAAAACAAAAATAAAAAGGGTAAGTAATACCTCGGGAATACAAATATTTATCCCCAACAACAGTGCCAAAAAAGTTGTCATCTTTCACAGACCTGGGGTTTAAGTGTAACAAAAATATTCAAGTTGTTAGGTGTGTCCTTGGGGGGATGTCTCGAGTTAATTACTGTCACTTGATCTTGACTCCTCCGTTTAGGCAAAACTCCTAACGAATTCAAGGGGGGTGGTCCCTAAGAAAGAGTTTAACTAAGGCTCTTGTGTTTTAGTCATTAATGATGGAATTAAATTTTTTTAATAGTTTTTGAAGTAAAATACTGAGACAAGATTGTTGCAAATTAAGATAAATATTTCACTAGCATATTGTAATAACATCAACACATACAGATTAGCAACAATAAAAAACTGATAATAATTGGTAGTAGAATGTTTCAAATTTAGATCAGTGCCAATGGAGTCAAAAATAAAGAAATAATGCTGATGGAAGATGAGATTTTTTGCAATGTGCTCTTGGTCAGTTTTAATTATTGAAAGACGAATTGAGTTATGGGAAGGGGATTCTCGATATACTGTAAAGTATTGAGAATATATTTGGAATATGACGAAGGTGGTTCTTCACTAAAAAATGTGGGTTGAATCAAAGTCTCTAAGAGGTGTCTGACCCTACACCAACACGAGTGTATCGTGATGGTATCTTGAGGTCACTATTCAGTGGTTCCTACTTTGAATAATTTTCCCACAATTGTCAAATGTCTCTACATCGAATTTTTGTAATGTTTTTTGGGAGTTGATTTTATTAATGGATTGTTAAGTTAATGTGTGGAAATTAGAAAATGTCGCAAATTTATTTTTATTTCTCAACGACAAGGCAAAGCTCGTAGAGAGAATACACGAGGTTTATGACGAAGTTTTTATTCCAATTAAAGAAAGAAAAGATGTTGTAAAAGAAAGTAAACTAATGACAAATTGAAACCGCAAACTATGTGTCACTTTTTGATCATCCACCAATAATCGACAAAACATTTGGTAAGTGGCGAGAGAATACTTTGTGGAAACGGTTCAGGTTTCAAATTATTACTTTACTCATCAAAGAAAATTAACTAATTTATTGATCCTTTCTATAAGGCAGATTGTGTACATGTGTTGGTTAAGAAAAACAAACCACAAAGGACAGTGTGGGTGTTGTGTATCCCAATTGATTTCATTAATATTAAACTTTAGAGAGTAATGAAAACAAGAAATAAAAATTCAATTTTACCCTTGAAAAGGATCGAAAGGGTTAAAAGCTTGTTGTGAGAGAAAGGAATGAAGAAAGGGGATCAAAGAAGGGTTTTTTTGGTGTCCCAGATAACCAGAATCTTGATTTTTGAGCAATATGTACTTATTATTTTTTATTAAAACCTTCTAAAAGCCAGAGAGAAAAATATTTTATAATTTCACAAATCATCCAAAACAAAATACATAATTTATACGACTCAAAATGCTCGAAAAATGTGAATTTTTGCTTGAAAAAGGCACTTTGAGAAACTACTTTGGATCTAGTTCGAGATGAAAATTTTAAAGATTCATAGATATGATATACATGCATAAGTAAAATTAGATTTCAAATATCATATTGATGCATCTAACTTTTCTTAAGCATGAAGAAATGGTAACCAAGGAAACTATTGAATTTTTAAGGAGGGAGAAAGAAGTCCTCAAGCTCGTGCATGAATGGTATGAAGGAAGAGAAGGATATGCAAAAAAAATATGTTAAACACAATAGATTTGATGTTGTAAAAAGGAAATGTATGCAATCGAGCTCCAGCTCCAATATACTTTCTACCTAAAATTAGCCTTCAAATTCTACACAACTCTTCATATAAGCAATGTTAATCGAGTCAATCTCATCAATAGAAAGTAAAGAGAATATAAGTATAACAAACTACAATATATTGATCTTATAATATTTTGATGATAAAATTAAAATAATTAATTCAAAAACTACAAATACTTATTCAAAATAAATTGGATCTATTCAACATTACTTGACAAAATAAAGCATAGAATTTAGCTGATTTCACCTTGAAATTCACCAAAATTGCAAGCTCACAAGACGATGCCACACATTAGCCTCCAAAGCCTTAAATTTCATTAAAAAAATATGCAACGACAAAAATAAAATGGGAAGAGGTTCAATGCATCCTCCCAAATGAGGAGCAAGACCTCGTGGTTAAGTATCTATGATTTCATGCTTAGAATTTTTTTCTATATATGGTGTTTTAATGATATGTGTGAATGGACTATTTATTCCACACATGATCAGTAGGCCTTGAACCTGAGAAATATTTGAAATAAATTTTTCTTTAGTCCAGTTATCTGACATTTTCTATTTTCTTGTGCCTTCTTAGTTTATAAACAATATATTGACCCTTGCACTACCACATATCCATTTAATTAAACCAATAATTTTTCCTTGAGCATTAAGATGTGCTAGTCATGTCCTCTCTGCAGTCGAAGTGCATCTTTTAGCACAAAATATTTCTTATGTAAAAGGCTTGGAATTCTTGGGATTCGGTCATCAAAGTCATCATCCTGGAGTGTTTTTTCCCTTATTAATAATATGACACTTTTTTAAGCGACATATAATTTTCAAGTTTTTCACTCAAAATCCTCCAAAGTCAGGATGGTGAAGTTGGTGATTATTCCTTAGAAGGGTTTTTAAATCCTAGGGTATATGTATTATACCATGCTAGTCATATTCCAAAAGTTTCTTGGACATGCACTAAGTCTTTCCTAGGATTTTTTAAATTTTATATTTTTAATAAAATCATGGATAAGGTGTAGTTTAATTGTAAAATTCAAAATGGTCATAAAATCGAGCCTCGGGAGCCAATTTAGACACAGGGATGCTCATTTTTGGACCCATAGCACCCACTTAAACCCTAAACCCACTTTTGAGAGTCAAATTATTAATTTTGATTTTCTCTCCAAAATGACTTGGAGGTTCAAATAAATGGAAAAAATGGAGAAAATCCAATTCCTAAATCACAGGCATATAGTTTGGTACTTGTATCTGAGGTTTCATGGAGGTTGTGGATCTTACATGGTAAATTTATGAGCATAGAGGAGCATAGTGGAGCATCTTCGGTCATAAAGAGAGGGGCTCCTACTTATCTCCTTCAAAGGAGGGTGTATTCTCCTAATGGACTAGGCATTCCTCCACATGGAGAAGTTGGTTAGAGGAGGAAAACACTTCCAAAACCAAGTGGGACACATCATGGTAGGTGGAAGCCTCCCCTTAGATGAATTCAAACTCCCTTCCATCATTTCCTCAACCATCAAAATAAACTCATCATTGGGAATTATGCCCCTAGGGGTTTGAGCTTTTCATTATAGATGATAATGTTGTGGTTAAGTATCTCTGATTTCATGCTTAGAATGTTTTTCTATATATGGTGTTTTAATGATATGTGTGAATGGACTTATTATTCCACACATGATCAGTAAGCCTTGAACCTGAGAAATATTAGACATAAAATTTTCTTCAGTCCAATTATCCCACGTTTTCATAATGAGAATCTATACACTGTCAACTCGTGAGCCATTCACGACCCTGCAGTGTAGAAACCAGTGAATGCCCCTGAAATAGTTTTTTTCCTCCTTTTATGGGTTTTTTGGCTATTTGAGGGCTGTTTGGGAGGTCAATTAGGGTCCTCTACAAGTGCATGAATCTAGGGATTTAGTGTCATCTATGTTAGGTGCTCTTTATATATGTTGTAAGTCCTTTTGTAGCATTAGGTTTTTCTCTTTGTTCTTTCCACCCACCCCCTTTTCTTGGCATGAATTTTTGGCTAATGTTTTTGGTCAGCCTCTATTAGTGATCCTTGTCTGAATTAAGGAGCTTATTGGTGTTTGTTTTCTTCTTTTCTGGTTGGTTAAAATCACCATGCCAAAGTAGTTGACTTGTCTCTTAAGCAAGCCTCCCTTCCAAGTAGGGTTTATATTGACTTTAGGGCAGTCTAGAGTCTGTTTGGTGGTTGTATAGTGGGAATCCTTTTGTTCTGTTCTCGTTATCTGCATACATTAGTTTGTAGATATTTTTTATTTTGCATTTATAAAAGAAAAAGAAAAATAACATATAGTTGTTTTAATGTGCATGTAGATTAGGGTTTTGGTCTTTAATACATTGCATATCATTATTTTTGAAAAAAAAAATTAAAAAAGAAGTTTTTATTTCGTGGTTCTTAAGTTTCTATTTGAAAAAGAAAGAGAAGTAGTTTTTTCTTTTTGCATTTCAATTTCTCTTTTGTTTAGACATCTTGTTTCAACATTGAGTCAAAACACCATTGGTTTCACCTTCGCCACCCTTTTGAGTAATCAAGAACCATTTAAAATGAACGTTTAATATCTAAAATTTATTAGTAACTGTTTGTTTATAGGGACGACACACACTATTCTAGGCTAGTGCTTTGGGTTAGGGATATCTAAACTGCCCAAAAATTTAAACTCAAATATAGTAGCCTACCTTTTAGGAAGTCCAACTTCATTGAGAAAGACACTGAAAATCTCCTCTCAAATAGGAGTCAAGCATGAGGTCATGTGATACTGAGCTATTGGAGACACCCCTCCTCTTTTTAGTAAAACATACACCAAAGTTGTTGCATGCTTAGGGACTTACTCAGTACCTTCTTTCAACCCCATGTGGTTCCTGATACTGTTTAGGTTTAGGCTTAGCTACCTTGCCCATGTGCATCAACTGGACTGACAACTGTTCTGTCATACTTTCTCCATGATTTTGGTTGCCTTAGTATCTTGTCTGCTAGGATATTACATAGGTGGCAGTGGAAGGATATTTCCATTGATCTTAGGGTAGACTTGGAAGTTAACCTTGGTTGACAATTTGGGAGGGAAGTTGGGTGATTCCAGCGCTTGCACCCAGAGAAATCATCACGAGACACCAAGTAACTATTAAACACACTGACTCACTGAGAGGGGGGGTGAATCGGTGAGCTTGGAATTACTTCAATTTTCACTTCTTCAAGCTCTATAAATGAAGTCATACTTTCACATTCAACTCAACATCATATTCATCAATGGATTATGCATCAATAATCAATTCATTCATTAAATAAAAAACATAATCATCAACACATTGCACAAGACACAGAAGATATAATGTTTGTAATATTTTTTTATTTCAACGGCTACGATCATGAGGTAAATCAGCACTTACTGAATCAAAAGAACCTACTTCAATCCAAGGCTCTGCTTGGTCTTTTCTTAGATCCTAATAAGAAAATATGTACAAGATCCAGCTTATAAATACATACAAATTCTTATCACATTACATCAATCTGACCATAAGCAAGTCAAATACATCTTCATGTCATTATTCTAAGCATATCAAAACTGCCATCATTGCTGCCACATTAATTTGTCATCTAACTGTCATTTCTGCTTCCCTATCTTCAATCTACTGATCATGTCCATCACTAGCTCATCATCATTTTTATGTCTTTAAAATCACTCTGTACATTAGTGTGTCTTCATTCTATCAACTTAAAATCCATTGGCCTCAGTGTTCTCCTATCACCTAAATAAAGGGTCTTGTATTAAAATAATCACTTATGTTGTAGTCAGCAAATTACTCCAAAAAAATCTCAGAGACCTTAATTTCCTCCACCTAATTTATGAGAAGAGTTTTCAAAACATTCGCTGCCACCTTAGTGCTTTTTATATTCAATCATATACTCGAAAACCAGAGATCCTTACATCACATGACCTTCTAATTCCTCATACCAATAAATAAATAAAAACAAAGAAAAGGTATTGCTCTGCTGCAACTACATCTTCTCCCCATGAGATTTCAGAGTAATTCTAATTTAACTAAGGCTGCTCCATGAATTTAACTCATGTGATTTGCATTCTAGAATTTGATATTTCTATTGCTTACGAAAAAAAACTCCACGATCGTTGTCTGCTAGTCATCTGCGGTTTCCACATAAGTTATTTACCAAAAAGCTGAAGCTCATCAACTCCAGCAAGATTGTCCTCATCTTCTGCTGTGACTGCCAATGTGTGTGGTACGCTGCCCAAAAAAAATGTAGTCTGTTGCTACTGATTCCAAAAATCCTCATAGATCTTCATGTTCACCAATTCTTCCTTGCAAATCCTGAAAGCTTACTGCGACTACACCAGCTCTTCCAAAAATATTAGATCACCACCGAATATATTCTCACTCTTCAAATTCTCCACACAATGTTTTAAAGAAAGTGCTTAAGTGATGAGGAAGTGAGGTATTTATACACATTTTCATAATTTATTTTACTAAGCCGACATATACATTTATTTAATTTTTGAGTGAGTCGACTTCATTTGTTGGTCCGAATTCCCTTCACCCATCTCTCATGTGCTAGCTAGTCCGTAAACCCATGCTCATGGTTTTCATGCCCAGAAAAATTCAATAAACCAAATGTGTGATTTCAGAGTGGTGTTTTTCATTATTACATAATTTCAACCAGTCGATTTATCTTATCCATGTAAATCATACTAAATTCCCATGTTTCAAAAAGTGGGTATGTGTCAGCTCAAACGAGAAGAAGAGAACCGGTTATCATTTTGCATGTGGACCAAAGTAAAACTAAAACAATTGGTGAGAGTAGTTATAAATTCACTCCATGCTTACAATATGGTCCTTCAACACCCATAGTGGCAAAGAGAGTCAAACCATCATGGAAACAAGGAGTACAAACTCCCACACTTCTTCGTAATACAATCTCACAATTGAAAGCATGAGATTGGTTCATAACACTTGTGTGAGAAAATTTTCTTCCATGAGAGGACCATAATATAAAAGTGCTTCAAATGCTTTAACCATAAAATCTACTTACACCATTTGGACCTTTCTTGGCCAAGAGTCAATAACATCAACATGTGATTGCGGTAACTGCCAAGACTTGTACTTATGCAACTTCCTCATTTCAAGCCATGTCATCATGTGTATTCTCCATATCATCATTTTAACCTTTGTCATTAATGTATTGTCATCAATGAAAATCATACTCATCAGTAACTACTCTCTGACCTTCAACAGTTTGTTTTGGGCCCTAATCATCCCAGCATTTCCTTTGGAAGTTACCTCTATTTTCCTAGTTTTATACTTAGGTCTTTTCTGCTAGTGGTGTGTTTTTGTACTGTTGGTTTCCTGTCAACCTCAAAATTTGTCTTCTTGTTTGAAACCATGGCTAACACCCCTATAGACACCAACTAGGATATCCCCATGTTGGGAGCTCCTTGTACTTTTCGTCTCACCAGGAATTTCGGTGTTCATTTAATGGCCACCTTGAATCTTCCTAGATTCACCCTAGGGATACTGGTGTGGTTTTTCTCCAATCGAAATGTATTGAATGCTCTTGATTCTTATCAAGTAAGCTCTTTATATCAAGGGCATCAAAACACTGCTTCCCCTTTACCTATAGTAACTTCTCCTCCTCCTTATATCTCATGCAATGAAAGTTATGATACTAGTAATCGATAGTCTAAAAGGAGTAAAAGAAGGAAGAATAGGAAGAACACTCAAAAGAAAGGGGGCACCCATTCAACCTCTGCAAGTCAAGTTGAACCTCACCACCTAGCCTCTGGAGGTCATGCTAGGGGAACCTATCCAACCTCTGCAGGTCATGTTGGATCTAAGCACTCAACCTTTGCAAGTCAAGTTGATCTTCACCATCCAACCTCTGCAGGTCATGTTGCTGGAACCCATCCAACCTTTGTAGGTCATGTTGGATCCAGTCACCCACCCTCTACAGTTCATGCTGAGGGAACACGTTCAACCTATGCAGGTTAAGTTGAAACTCCCCATCCAACCTCTACAAGTCATGTTGGATCCAATTACCCAACCTCTATAGGTCATGTTGTGAAACATCGTCCAACCTCTGCAGGTCATGTTGGACCAAACCACCCAATCTCAACAGGTCATGCTGGGGGCACAAACTCATTCTCTATGAAGCGTGTTGATACTAACCATTCATCCTCTACTGGTCATGCTGGTGGAACACATCCAACCTCTACAGGTCATGTTGGATCCAGTCCCTCAACCTCTGTAGGTCATGCTAGGGGAAAACTATTAGCCTCTGTAGGTCATGTTGAGGGAAAATAGTCAGCCAATATGAGTCATGTTGACATAGTTGAAAAGATTAATTTTTCAAAAAAAATCTCAAGTTCCCTTGTAGGCTTTGTGAGGGAGACCACCTTACTCACCAATGCCCTTTCATCGTGGAGGTAGAAAGAGTTTAGTTTCAAGGCCGTCCAGTTCTTGAACAACCTGAAGTTTCTTAATAACCTATTCAACCTTTTGGTTGATCAAGTGGTCGAACCAATATCATCTTTGGTCGATCCCAATATCCTTTTAGAGAGTGACCTTTACCAAGTGATTGAACTGATGCAATCTTCAGTCAATACCACTCTTTCTTCAGAGAGTGATTTCCATCAAGCGATTAAGTTGATGCCTTCTTTGATCAATCCCACTCTTCCTTTGGAGAGTGAATAATCTACTAGTCACATTTTCTTCACTGCTAGTTCAAAAATTGCTAAACAAGGGGGCACTGAACTCGCTTCGGATGAACCCCCACCAAGATCTCGGATTTCTTCCTTTGATTGGGATAGCCTAGTTGAACCGCGCTTTCCTTCTGATGCAACTTTACAGATAAAGGTAAAAGTTGGAAAGTACACAATTTCTCATTGTATTGTTAATGAAGGAGCCCTAGTTAGCATTTTTTCTACATGTGCTTGGCGAGGCATGGGATCTCCCATCCTTGTGTTGACTGCTAGTCAGTTACTGGATTTTGATAGAAGAACTAGTACAGCCTTGGGAATTATTTCTCAAAACCTTGTTACTTTGGGTGGGAAGATTGTCTCAATTGATTTCATGGTGATAGAAGATCCCTTGGAATTCAATATGCTCCTCGGGAATGATTATGTCTATGCCATGCAAGATGTGGTGTCAACGTTCTTTCATGTGATGTACTTTAATCATAATGAAGACATCATCACTATTTATCAGTTGTATTTTCTTGATCCCTCTCCTGACCCAACTAGAGACCAAGTATTTCCATTATTGTTTCCCAGTGTCTCGATAGACACTTCCCCTCCACGGGTAAGCTATGTGGCCTCATATCCCTCGTGTTCGATTTCTACTGAGAATAAGCCTCTGTGTTCATTTTTACCTTCTTGGGACTCAATCCCAGTAGTTTATCAGGTGATCCATCCTATATAGACTATGGAGACTGCTCTCCACCCTGTTGAGCCAAATGAAATTTTAGACATGTGTCCTATCCGGCATGGTCTCCTTCCTTTGGATGAAGTATTCGTAGAGTTCTTGATACAATATGACCTTTTTTTGGATGTCGGTTCAGTTGTGACTAAGTCTAACCCTAATTTTATTAATAAGCCTAATATTTATAATGATCGATATTCTTATGTTGATCTTGTTGAGTCTTTGGACCCTCCCTTTGAACAACTAGTTTCGCTTTCCTCTGACACTCGTCTCCTCACATTTAGAGCATTCATTTTACTCTACTTCAAGCTCATTAAAAATAGTAAGGAGGCCACGAGTTGACTTTTATAGACTCGTTAAAACTTTATGGGAAAGATATGGATTTATCTTTAAGCCCTGGTCTGACTCCTTAAAATTTACTAGATTGTCGAGTAAACTTGTTTGTTCAGATTGATTAAGTTAAATTGAAAGATCATCCATATTGGTGGTAGGTTATCTCTTTTTCGGACCACGTGGATTATTTACGAAAAAGGAACACTATTTTCTTTAGAATTTAGAAGAGTATATTTAGGAATAGGGTTATATCTTTTCCATACCTCGAGGACTAAACTTACAGAAAATGAACATTTTCGAGCTTAGTTTTCTCTTTTTCGTGCTCTGGACCTAAACATGAAAAAGATCCAGAGCATTCTTTATGTCTTTGTCATGATCTCTAAACCCTAGAACAAAGCATCGAGTTTACTATTTTTTGTACCATTCTCGTAAATAAATGGAACTTTCCAAGTGATCCTACTTTCCTTCACACTCGTTAAAACTATAGTGTTTCGCTGTCTTATGAAGGAGCATCGGTCTGGTGATAGTTTAACCCTTTTTTGGACCTTGCTGACTAACTACAAAAAAGGTATAACTTAGTTCACCTGGGATAAGAGAGTTCTCCTCTGGATTGTTTTATATTTTTTTCAAAATTAGGAGACTAAACTTACAAAAAATACCCCCCTTGGAGTCTTCTTTGGAGTTTTCAGACTCTCAAAACTATGAAAACACCATCGAACATCCTCTAATTTGGGATCGTTAAATCCATGAATTAGTGCTTTATCGAGTATTCTTTTGTTTCTTCTTCGATCTTGTAAAAAATGAATAAGGTACCAAGTTTTATTTCTTGGAATCACTAAACCTTTACAATAAAGAGGGAAGGGAAGTTTATTCACATGTTTTTTACATCGTGGCAGCAATTCTTGTCTCCTTGAATAAAGCACCAATTTTGAGTCTATTAATAGTTGGGTTCTAGTATTTTGACCTTATCCCGATTCATAGTTTTTACTCATTCGGTTGGATCCTTTTCCAATTATATGGGGAATGTGTTAATGTGTCCTACATTGAAGATTTTTGTGGTTCGTCCTTTATGTCAAAAGCTACCTGAGTCACTTTTGTTTCGTGCTCATTGTTGAAGGATAAAACCTTTGTCGACAATTCTATATTTTCCTTGACTTTTTGTGTCGACCATTTCCTGGTATCAGTTCATTACATCATGTCTTTGGTGGTCCTTGTCGTAAAATTATGTACCATTTCCAGATCCAATTAGTATTTGAATTACCTCAATTTGGATGATGAAGGACGCCTTAATGCCTTCCTTCTAATGGATCACTTCCTATCAACATCAACACATCTTGATCTGGGAATGAGATTTATATTTTATGATAGTACCTTGGGGATTACAACCATCAGTGGAAATTTCCCTCGCTATTCGGTAGTGGGAATACCTTACTATCTCCTACTCGTTGGATTCTTCAAGTGTTCAACTTCAATACCTTTTATTCACACTTGGTAGAATGTACTAGGTACCCTGGGGACCATTTTCATTAATGGTAATTTCCATCATGTTTGTTAATGGTCCTCATTATTGGACGGTAATCAAATGGTTTCCTCCATGTTCGAATTCAACTCCTTTATTTGCATGGTTAATATTCATACCTTTGGGCGGTTTGGATTGAAGACCTTGGGACGACAATAGCATTGTCATATTTTGCTATTTCCTGAGTTATGCAAGACCTTGTCACACTTCATATGAAATTTGCTAAGACATATATCCACATTGTAGTCTTGTGGCTATGATCAATTATTGAGTATGGATCCACCTTGTTCATTTGTGTCCATGACACCTTTAGCTTTGATATGGTGCCTTATTTCATATTGTGCGACCATGATAGTTACATCAGTTATACATATGTTGAATCTACCTGTATCTTTATGGTGATAATTTGTATATGGACATGTATGTTCCAGAGATCAGTTTTGTCTGACATTTATCTCTCTTTCAGGTACCTCTTTTCGAGCCTTCGATCTTGGATTCTCTACTCTCTCCATAAATCAACTGTTTCCTTTTATAATGTATTTCAGCTATCATATTCCCCTCTAACCTTATACATTAGGGGGAATATATTATAGCATAAAATGACACATTTAATTCCTATGACCGCTTTCCCATGTTTTTGTCGCATGTCGACACTTCCATGATGGCACTTCATGAAATTACTGAAAGTCACTGAAAAATGCCTAGATTGGAGGAGCCATACATAGAGTTATGTATCTGATTTTGACCTCTTCTCTGGACCATTCAAAAGGTTTTGAGCTAGGAAAAACTTTGTAAAAGACTCTAAATCCTATAAATTCCCAAAAGTACCCTAAAATGATCATTTTTTACATAATCATGACTTTTGTTAAGCAAAACCTTGAATTTCACCTTTGTATTCTTGAATATTCCTTCATGATAGCTGCGGTTACCTCTTGTAATGGTCAAAAGTAATAAAAATATCAAAAATATCAAATTAGGGGTGGTTTAGGAGGTTATGTAACTGAATTGGGAAGTTGTAACTAACCCCTATTTGACCCTGTCTCTTCATAAATGTATAAATAGAAGGATAGAGGTCCTTGAGAAGGGACCTGAAATTTTGCATTGTTATTATGGAGGAATTGGGACTCTCATTTCCCTGCAACATTTCCCTAGATTGTCATCCTTGTGTTGCAGATATTGGAAGCTGTATTCCTTGGAGAAGAGAAGCATAAGAACTAGATCAAGGTTTCGTGAGGTGCCTAGCTTAAGGAGAAGGTATCTTTGCACTTATTCCATGATTAATAAATATGTGATGATATTGCTCTTCCAATCAATGTGTCTTGTATATTGAATCTTTGATTATGATTATATGATGTTTTTTTATCATATTATGGTTTCATATTGCTTTGATTATCATTTATTTACACGTGTTCATATTGGTTTGAGGAAGTTATAATTTGTTTTGCAGGTCTCTTGGAGCAAGAGGAACAAGAGGAGGATTGAAGGGATGCTTGGATCAACCTTCATTTGACTAAGGATGAACCATTCTAATCTATGAATATTGTTTACATTTACTTGCAGAACTATATGCATCTATCTTTCAACCCTAGTATGTCGATGGCCTCTTAACCCCCAATCGTAGGAACACTTTCCTCTACAATAGGGTAAAGCCTTTCTGGGTCAATGTTTAGGGAGTATGTGTCGATGGTTGTTGATAGTAGTGCGAAGTGAACCCCTGTCAACATAATTGTGTAAATAGATGGTTCCATTGTCAAGACTATAGTACGTAAAAGAAGATGACATGTTGTGGCATTCGACGAAGCCAGGAATCCAAGATTGGTTTGATAAGAAATCTTAAGAGTTGGCAGCCGAAGAGAACTAGAACTTGAGATTGATCACATAAGACAGGTTGGGGAAATATATCTACTCTGATATTCATGAAATTTTCTTCACTAAATTTTTGATAGTACTGTATGAATGGTTGGCACAACTTATTTTTTAGAAGAAGAATTTCCACCGAGGCGAGCCTGATCAGTGGACCATAGAAATAATCCAACAGTTGTGAAATGTGAACAACAAAGCTTAAAGGGATGTCAATGTGTGGATAAACAACATTTTGGAAGGATACATTACTGAGTTCAATTTCGACACAGTCAAATATTACAACGACACAAAAAGGGAATTTTTTAAGGGACCAAGGGGGATATTTCTATTGTCATTGTGACTGTGGATCAAGATGCTTATTTGTGAAAAAGGAATACTAAAGATGAATTTCGATGAGTAAATCCCTGGTGTGTAGAGGTTTTGGGTATTGGGAAGGTAAGGGTTTGATGGAATGATACAGGGTACATGGATGGGAGTCATGATGAGATTGTGAGGGAAGCCGTAGAAGAGTGTGGCCTCCTACAAAGTGGGGTGAGGTTTCAGAAAGAAAAGATGAGGAGGACTGAGGAGATTCCTAGTGTGATTGGAGAAAAAAATTGTGAAAATGGACCACAAGGGACTAAATGACCCTATAGTGACAAAGGAAACGACCAAGTTACCCCCGAACCTAAGGAAGGACCAACCCAAAACTACAAATTACCTACAACTCTGTGCACTGTGCTAAAATTAAGAGGAAGAAACACGAGTTCATCGCAGGGTTGTCCTCTGTGTCAGCACAGCAGTAACAACAACATATTGACAAGCAATGTGAGGAGACCTAAGATGGAGGGTGATGATGTAGAACTACTCTTGTTTTAGGGTAACAGGACTGAGGATCCCAAACAATATTGGTTCCTATGCGAAGTTGTATGGATAGTGAAAAAAGTCCAATATGAGGACATAAATAAAGGACAACTAGAGACAACCTCTTAGGGTCAAGCATTGGAGTGGTATATGGAATTTGTGCAAGTACCAATGGGGAATCCTCGAAGACCCTAATGTAAATCAGGACTGGAATGATAGAGCAATTTAAGAAACCATAATCAAAATCGTTGTATATTACCGAGTTGAAGGAAATAAAGCAATTCCAAAATGAATCGGTGTGGATTTCGACTAGCGATTCAAAACTCTAATGACCAAGATTAGCTTCAGAATGAGTGATGTGCAACATAAATAATGGTTCATTGCATCCTTGGTACCCCCCATCCACATGTCACTAGTGAAATAGAAGATTACATCTCAAGAGCAAGCCCTAGAAATCACGATGAAGCTGGAGGCTTCACCAGTCGGCGAAACAAGGATTGGCATGAGCTAGATCCAATCAAAGTTGGCGAACCTTACTATCCAACTACATGATATTAATAAGGGAAAAGAAGTTCACAAAGAGGTATGGTGCAGGCGATGCCGATCAGAAGGATATCACAAGGATCAATGTCCATATTTTCACAAGTATTTGCATTCAGGAGCACCAAATTCGCTAATTAAGGAGGATTACCCTGGTGCTGAATTTGTTAAACTAGAGGAAATCAGTCAAAATAATGTGTGAAATTATATAAGGTTGTGTCGAAACCATCCAATATTTTCTGCAACTTCTGTTGGTTAGTTGGTCATGAAGATAAGGATTACAGAGCTTATGGTTTGATCCAAGAAAGAACTATGGATACATACTTTATGAAGGGGTTGGAGAAATTCCCAATGGAGAGACCTCAACCATAACCACAATATAATCATTTGCAACTGTAGTATAACCAACTGCAACCACAGTATACTCAACCACATTTTAATCAACAACAACCAAAGTATATTACACCACAACAACAATTCAACCAACCACAATATATTCATCCTCTGTACCAACAACAAGGAGGATTCCGAGGAGGATTTCACAAGGTCGTAACGAAGGATTTGGTCGCATAGGATCTATGGGTTGAGGTTGCAGACCAGTTACATGCTATAATTGTGGAGTACTAGGACACTATCAGAGAGATTTATCGAATCTACAATCACAGTGCACCTACTATCATGAAGCTGATCACACCATTGAAGAATGTCCACAACTCATTACAAAATGGAAAGCTAAGAATGTGCCACAACCAAAACCAAACCAGAATGCAAACCATAATCAGAATCATGGACCAAATGTGGGCAAGATATCAACTGAGCTAAGGACCTAGCTAGTACATGTCGGCATAGTAACGAGGGGAGGAGTTAGGACAAGAGATGATGGAACCATTCTAAATGTACAACCTGTGGCTCAGAAGAAAGTTCAATTTGATGTGGAAATGAAGAAAGAAACCTTCGTCTAAGTGAAATATGCCTTGATCAAAGACAATGGTAAGTTACCTATTTATGACATGCCCCCAAGTTTTGATTCGACAAACTCACCAAGGTAAAAAATAAAGGTCAGTACTTTGAATTTTTTTCTAGAAAACTGTCTAAAATTAGAAAAGGATTGGGATGTATTAGCATAAAGAACAAGTTTTTTGTATCGACAGGAAGAAGGGTGACAAGATTGCCTAGTCAATTCATTGCAAAAGAAGAAAATAAGAAGAGAAATGAGAATGAATGTCTAGATCAATGAATATGACGTAGACTCAGTCATCTTGGATTTGGGATCAGATGTAAATATCCTAACCAAGAAAACATCGTAAATGATGGGAAAACCGTAGCTAGTCAGGTCTCCTGTACAAATCCGGCTAGCAAATCAGGCCAAGGTTTCTCCAATTAGATGAGTACCTCATATACCTATTGAAGTGGAAGTATTTAAGAAATATGAATACTTTGATGTTATCGAAATACCAACCCGTATCCGACATTGTTGGGAATCAGTTGGGTGATGGAAATATTGGTGGTTATCAATTTCAAGAAAAGAACAATGACATTTGAGCATTGCGACACAAGGATCATTGCCCCATTGGATCCCCTTGAAGGATAGTGATATGTTGAATCAATAAAAGATAAATTCATGGGAGGGTGGGATAATTATGCCAATGTCTTTGAATACTACATCAATCCCACTGCTAATGGTGAGTTGGGATGGCAAAGCATCAGTTCAACATGTTCAGACTTTGACGAAGCACTAGAGAAATGGTAGAATTGATTGCACAAATTATCAATCAAGAAGTGCACACAAGTCACTCAGTCATTGATATGGGTAGGGACATAAGTAATTGATATACCGACATACAAAGGACTTCCTGACTTAGCATTTTTTATCAATGAATTTGAAGATAGAGGATTCGAACCACAACGCTTGTAGGAACTGAAAGAGGCACTAAAGGCCACTCTGACAAGATGGTGGGATACATACAATGCATCGATAGTATATTTGAAAATTTGTCAATGATTAATGAAAGTTCTATTTAGGGAGGATGAATACTACCAAGAAATGAAATATGATGGAAGAAATGATCCAAGCGATCATTTGATAACATGCAAAACAACATGGGCAGTGAGGCTAGAGGAGGAATGGGTTCATGCGTTCATCCATACGTTGGATGAAATACCACGAAGATGGTATGTTTCTATAGATATGTGAATGCAAACAACAACTTGGGAAGAGCTAACTTTCAACTTCATTCATACTTTTAGTTTTGCAAACAAAAAATCCATTCATCCATAGTGCGCTACAAGACATCCGAGACAAAGTATTAGAGATAGTCCCAACTAAGCTACTGATGGGACCACAATGGACACCGAAACCACATATGATGATGAAGTGTTACAATATGTAGAGAGAACCTGATGGAAAATATGATCCAAGAGTTTTCTATATTCCAGAGTCGGAAGGAAGTCATGACATTGAAGCACCAGAAATGCCAAGTGACAAATTCAAGCAACAGTTGAATATAAAGAAGGTCAATATTGAGACAATAGAAGACCCAAAGTTCTCTAGTATTGGAGATTACTGGGATGATTCAATGATGGGGAAAGTTACCAATCTACTACATGAGTTTCAGGAGTTATTCCCAACAAAATTTTCTGAGATGAAGGGCGTTTCAGGGGATTTGGGTGAAATGAATATTGCTCTAAAAAACGATGTAAAATTGGTAAATTAGTGACCATATAGGTTGAATATGAGATACAAAGAGCACGTCAAAGATGAATTAGAATGAATGTTGGATGCAGGGATCATCAATCCTGTCGAAGAATCAAAATGGATCAACCCGATGGTTGCGCAGGATAAAAATACTGGCATAATATGGATTTGCATTGATCTAAGGAAATTGAATGACGCAAGTCTACACAATCCATTCTTGACACCATTTACTGATGAAGTACTGGAAGGATTTGGAGGATAGGAAATCTATTCATTTACGGATGGATTTTTTGGCTATCATCAGATAAGGATTTCAAAGGAGGATAGGAAAAAAACCACTTTTGTGACAAAATGGGGATGTTTTCAGTATAAAGTAATGCCATTCGGTCTCAATAATGTGCCCATAATTGTTTCAATATTAGTTATCGCTGCATTCAAAGACATCATTCATAAAATCTTAACAGTCTATATGGACGACTGGAACGTCTATGGCTTGGTAAAAGGCCATATTATGAACCTTCGATTGATGTTGGAAAGGTGTCGAAAACATTAGATTTCACTGAATTTGAATAAATGTATATTTTATGCACCATTTGGAATTCTAGTGGGGCACATTGTATGCAAGGAAGGCATGTTGGTTGATCTTGCCAAGATTGCGATAATTGTCGAACTATCGACACCAATGAAAGTATAATAGTTGAGGGAAACATTGGGCCACCAAGGGTATTATTGGAATTTTATAAGGGGATACATAGTGATCACTACATTGATGGAGAAATTACTTAATAAATATGTGAAGTTCAAATGGAACGATGAGTTCCAGAGGGGCCTTGATATGCTAAAGAAAAATATGGTTGCAAAACCAAGATTAGTTTTTCCATATTGGAAAAAGGTGTTACATGTCCATGTCAATGCTTCTTCGGTCGCATTAGGAGTAATATTGTCCCAACCGGGAGAAGGATCAATTGAACACCTGGTTGCATTTGCAAGTCGGAAGTTGTCTACCGCAGAGAAAAACTACACAATGACGGAAAGAGAAGGACTAGTGATGGTGTACACATTGCAAAACATTCGCCACTAATTTCTAGGAGGGAATTTCAAAATTTTTACGGATCATTCATCATTGAAGTAATGTTGGAAGAGCCTAAGTTGGCTAACTAACTAGGTCCTTCAGTCGACTAATTGTAAAAAATAGATTATGTCGACCTCACAGGTCGTGTTGGTTAGTTGAATCAACAAGTACTTATGTAACCACTTGTAAATATTATATATAGGTTGTAGGTCGCATTCGGTTGGATGTATGAACCCTCATGTGGTCTTGAATAATATAAGCACTTGTTATTCTTTCTACAATTCCTTGTCTCTTTTCTATATCATTGTTTGTATAAATCTGTAATATGTGTCATTGGTAACCATGCAATATGATTGATTAAAACATTGGTTGTGTTTTTGGTGGTACATGTATCAGATGAAAATGAATATAACCCCAAGATATCAGAGCAAGATATTAAGGATTGGTGGGAGTGAAAAATAGCAAATTGCCTACAAAATTACACTAGAAGAAACAAGCTTACTATTGCTCAAGCAAGGGAGAAATTGTTCTCTGAAACACATGAAAAATTTGTGACTATGTCCTATGTGCACTGAAGAATATCCTGAATGAAAAATATGGTAGATGAAAACAAATCACAACTACACCAAAAACTGACTAGAGGAGGTCATATGAATCTATTGGAGTGGTTCAAACGAATTACTGATGAATTCTATGAAGAATGAGACATCGATGAACAAGTTTCTGTTGATAACATCAAAGAGAGATTCTACAACAACCTCACTAAACAATTCCTCTGTTCACTACCGACACTTTTTTTCATATTTTTGATCGACAAAGGAGCATGACACATTATCGAACCTAGACCATTGCTGCTAATGCCAGCAAGAAACGCAAACTGGGAAGAAAAGAAGAAAGAGTGGAAAAATTTTGTACAAAAGAGAGAGTCAGAGTACCTCCTCAGTAAATGAACAGTTGCACCCTAGCTTACTAAAAATATTTTGGGTCAATAATGGGGGGTAGTTGATCATGGTCTAATAGAGTAGAGAAATAACCGTCGACCAATGAAAAACATGACATGGAAAACAATGGAAAAAAAAAGAAGGACAAAAGTAGATCAATGTCACACAAAATCACTCCATATATCTAGAAGATCGAACCAGAAAAGAGAAGGAAGAGGAAAGAAGAAATAAGGGAGTAGGTTGTTGTACTCCAAAAAAATAAAGATGAGTATAGTGACAGAAAAATAAGAAAATACACTAGAGTCAAGTCATGACCAACAAGAAAAGGGAATTGATGAATATTTGTCACCTATGAATACTTTTGGATAGAGAAGGATAGATATCTCCAAGTAATTATACCTGAAACTATAATTTCACATTCCTCGTCAAATCTTACTTAGAGTTCCCAAGTGCAAGAAATTGTTCAAGAAGATTTAGGACTACATGTTGGTCAAGTAGGCATATGTAATCGATGGGATGATGAAGGAAATGGAGTCGATCGAATTTTAATTCATTGACCACGGGAAGGGAATTGTAGGGTCACTTTTCAACCCTGTTGCTTCAATCACAGTTTTCATTTACTATATTCAAAATGTGGAGGAGCACACCCCTACCCAATTCTAGCATTAGACAGTTCACCAAATTAGTCGGTATTACCAGTAAGAGAAGTATCCAAATTTGAGAAAAAATTTACTTGGGTTTCGACAGAAGCAGTCAACATAAACCGACTTCTGACAGTCGACAGAGAACCGACCGACACAGAAAATATTATTGATCAAAATGAAGAGTGCACATTAATACCTAAGAATACACACCTAGAAGTAACATTCATCGAAAATAGCTGTGAAAAGAGTTCAGCTACAAGAAGTGGCCCACCACCACTGACAGGAGAAGCCAAATTTGCTACATATATGGTGCATTTAACTGCTCATATTCCTCTATATGAGGGAGATGAATGCCCAAAATGACATTGGTTTGTTTGTGAGTCCAAAAGGGAGGCCAATACCATCACCAACGAGGACCGTCAAATGGCCAAGTTTGCTGGTGCTCTTTGAAAAAGAGCACTCACTTGGTACATGAAATATATAGAAAAAACACCAAACACAACAAAAGGTTAGATCAAACAACAATTCATTTCCTTCTTTAAAACTCCTGATGCAGAGCATATCACTGCCAAAAAGTTGAAAACCATTTCTCAGAAGCCAACATAAACAATACAAGAACATGACAGAAGATTCAAACATTTGTTGAGCCAACTAGAATACAACATTGATGAAAAATTATTATTTCAATGTTTCGTGGTCATATTATTACATAAAATACTAATGCACATCAGGTTAGACAATTTTAATACATACGAAGATGCATTAATGAAATAATTACAAATTGAAATAGATGAGGAATATCATGTAAATCTGGTCGATCGATGTAGTGAAGAACAACTTGAAAGTATGCATAAATCCATCTGAGAATGAGATTCCAAGGAAATGAAGTATGGTGTACCAAATACTCGATGGTCGGTCATACAAAAGACTATTGTCGACAAGAAGATCATCAACAGGACATCTAGTTCATTCAAACAAAATGTTTTTGCGACATCTCCCAAGAGAATGACTTACACACAACAAAATATTTCCCATATAATATGAGGAATGAACAATATCGATGGTGCACAATATGTGAAGTCAAAAGTCATTCTGCAATAGAGTTTCAGCTGAATTTAAAAAATAGACATAATTACCAAGTGGTATATCAGACCAATGATTTCAACCAAAACAATAACACTGACAACAATGAAAGAAATGGAAATAACGATTGGAACGACAGGAATAACAATTATCAAAGATATGATGGATGAAGATACGATTATCAGAATGGCCACTACAACCGACAAGGGGGATTTCAAGGTCGAGGTTGATATTTTGAAAATAGAGAAAACTGATCGCATGGTCCCATCCAGTGTTATACATGTCTTAAAAAAAGGCATCGACATGCATAATGCCCATACACATACCGAACCGATTTAAAATTATGTACAAGTTGTGGCATAGGAGACCACTCCTTGGAGGATTCCCCTACCATGCTTGAGAAAATTAATAATAAAAAGAATGTTAATGTCTTTTCTTGTGTTCGTAAATATGATGTTATTCAAACTAAGAATTTGCAAATTGTAACCCGACAAGGAACAAAAACCGGCATTGATAATCCACAAATTAGTAAAATAAAAATTAAAGAAGATTCTCCTAACCCTGATGAAAAATAATGATTATGTCATGATGCATCAATAATATTTCAAGAACTGGCATCACAAGAAGAACATGACGACTCCTAACAAGAAACTACTAACGAACTAATAAAATTGATAACTAAAGATGAATCTATTGCAAAGTTAATAGATATACTATATAACACTAAAATTACATCAGGTGAAGATAAACAAGCTAAAAGTATATGCAACCTAAACCAAAAAGACGAAAATGATGTAGACCCATTAGTCGACCCAGAAATCAAAGGCTACGACATCTAAAAAGTCGTTCTCGACTTTCGATCGCAGGTAAATATAATGACTAGAGACACATGGGAACAACTTGGAAAACTACGATTACATGAATTAGGCATATATCTAAAATTAGCCGACCAAGGACTAATTGAACCAATAAGGGTATGGGAAAATGTTGACATGACTATCAAAGGTATCTCAACTAAAGTCGACTCTGAAATAATTAATCCCAAGGAAGAATCCAGTTCCTTCCCTAATATAGTAGGTCAACCATGGGGAAGAAAAATGAAATCATCGATATCACTTAACAAAGAAAGAATTAAACTTAAAGACAATGGGAAAAAACTCATAATTCCAATACATCCATCCCAAGGAGAACATTGGACAAACACCATTGACGATAATGTCAATGTTCAACAATTATATCAAATAACGAACGACAAAGATTTTACTGAACCTAATGCATATAGAGAACTCCATCTCAGAATACTGATTCAGTCGGATATAACTCAGATGCTGAGTTGTATGATTGGAAAATCAAAAAACCATGAACTGAAAGCACGAGAATGTTGGATGCTCCAAGCTCTTCCCAAAAAGGAAACATGACAGTTCTTTTCTGTCACTACAATCCCAAAATCATTTGAATGAAAAATAAGAGAATACCTAACTCTCACACCAATTAAAAAAATCATCAACTTGACCACTACTAAGATACAAAGAGCGAGAATCGCCATCACTTCATGTCGAGCAGTTCTCCAAAACTATAGGTGAACAAGTTTGATACCAAATTATGGTTGAGACATTTATAGGTCAAGACGCATAATGGTGGGATACACACTAGTTGATATTACAAAATTGGAGAACATCGATATACTTTATTGAAATACTTGGAGGAAAGAAGCTAATAACACGAGCAAACATTCCTGTCTTCACACAAGGAAAAGAGCCTGAGAAACATATAGATACATGTGAAAAATAAGTGGTACAAACACACTAGATGATCTACAAAATAAGTGGTACAAAATGGAGGAAGCAAGAGGAGAAACATTCGCATGGAATGAACACAAAGAAAATTTACTTAGTGACTTCAAAATTTCATCCTAGGATGAATTACTGGTCAAAGCGAGAAAGCATATAAAACACTTCCTGCAACCGACAGATAACAAAATAGAAATGAAGAATCGACCTAACCGGCAATATACTACATGCAACAATATTTGGTCAACCGAAACCCGACACTCGACAAGTATTCAACTAGAGAGGGAAATGTTTCCAATGGAAATCAGACCGCCCATAAACTTCAAGACCAATTAGAACAATATTCAAAATTCAAACATCAGAGAAAGAATACCTTGAAAGATTGACATCAAAAGACTTTCCACCAACATTTTCACAATTCAAAGAAGGTAGTCGATAGATCAATGAAAGTAAAGCACTAGAATGGATGGACACAAAAGTTAAGATAAAATAAGTCGATATATCTAATGACAAGAGACCTAAAATCACAAAGATAGGCGACTACTAGAATGAATAACATATGATAGAAATCGTCAACTTATTAAAAGAATTCCATGATGTTTTTGCTCGAGACTATACAGATCTAAAAGGACTTGTTCAAGAATGGGTGAAATGAAAATCGACATCAAACCCGAGGAAAAATTGATAAAGAAAATACCATGCAAAATTGCGCACAAATACAAAGAAATAGTAAAGAAAGAAATCAACAACATGCTTGTAGTTGGAATCATTTTCCATATTGATTAGTCAGAATGGGCAAGTCCAATGGTGGTCCAACCAAAGAAACACGACTTGACACAACTAAGGATCTATGTCAAATTTAGGGAACTTAATAAAGTAATTCTTATAGACCCATTTTTGATCCCTTTTGCAAATGAAATTCTTAATGAAGTTGCAGGACAAGAGTGTTATTCATTTACAAACAGATTTTTGGGATATAATCAAGTACCCATTGCTAAAGAATACCAAAACAATACTATATTCTTATGCGAATTCAGATCATTCGCATACAAAGTCATTCCCTTTGGATTGAAAAATGCCCTAACTATATTCTCTATAATTGTCATCAAATCATTTTAGGAATATATCTACAAAACCACAGATGTTTATTTTGATGACTAGACAATCTATTCTATGATGAAAAACCACTGTAAATGGCTCATATTTATGTTAGAAATATGTTGACAAATCCAATTATCATTGAATATCAAGAAGTGCATATTTTCAACTCCAATAGGAATCCTGTTGGGACATGTAGCATGCAAGGAGGGAATTAAAGTCGACTGTGCAAAAATTAAAATTATTCTTGACTTAAAACCACTAATGAATCCTAAACAAGAGTTTTACTCGAACATACATGATATTATATAAAATTCATTAGGAACTATTCTAACATGACCTACCCATTAGAATATCTATTAAAATAAAATCAGGAATAGCAATGGACTGACGAATGTGCTGCATCATTCGACATCTTCAAGAAACAATTAGTCAAAGCACCCATACTACGATTTCCAAATTGGGAAATTAAATTCCATATACATATTGATGCATATGGAATATCAATTAGTGCAATGCTAACTCAACCTGGTGATGATGGAATGGACCATCCAAACAAACACAACAATAGGAAGTTAAACAGAGCTTAACAGAACTACTAGACAACTAAAAGAGAGGCACTTGGAATGGTATTTGCACTCCAGAAATATTGACACTATCTATTATTCAATCCATTTGTACTTTACACATACCACCAAGAACTAAAATACTTATTAAATAAACCCTTACATCATGGAAGAATCTATCGATGGTCGTTACTAATACAAGAATTCGAGTTTGAAGTCATAATTCGACCAAGCAAAACAAATGTCGGACCCAACCACTTGTCGAGAATAGACACAAGTGAAGAACTGATCGGGATTGAAGACAATCTACTAGATTCTCATTTATTTTGAATTGAATATGTATCTTTTGATTTAGCAGAAATTGCTCAATTCCTAGAGGAAGGGAAATCTCCAGAAGGAATGAGTGAAAAGAAAAAAATCTTAGCGATGAAAGCTACCCTGTACATCATAGTAAACGAATTTATTTACAAAATTGGATTAGAATATGTCATTTGACAATGTGCTCTCCACTAAGAAAGACAAACTATAATCAATGAAGCACACTATGGTCCAGTTGGAGAACATTTTTAGGTCGAAACGACATCAAAAAAAATCCAACAATCAGGATTATGGTGGTCAACCATACACCGAGATTGTTGAGAGTTTATGAACAAGTGTGATTGATGCTAATGACTACGTTGACCTCTACCAAGAATGAAAATGCCTTTAATATCTATAAATCCAAGCTTAACATTTGAAATTTGGGCGATTGATTTCATAGGGCCATTTTCGACACCAGGTAGACAAACATGAGTATGATATATCATCACAATAGTCAAATATGTCACCAAGTGGGTAGAAGCAGAACCTGTCAAATCTTGTTCAAGTGAGATAGATGCTAATTTACATACGAGAATATCATCACAGGATTTGGATGTACATTGACCTTGACCAATGACCAGGGGTCACATTTTTTCAACAAAACAATCGTCGGTTTAACAAAACAATTCTTTATTGAGAACCAAAAAATCACAACATATCACCCTCAATCTAATGGTGCAATTGAAGCTTTAAACAAGACATTAACCAGAGGCCTAACAAAAATATGTAATTCCAACAAATATTATTGGGACGACAAGATACCTGGGGTCTTATGGGCATACTGAACAACATACAAATGTTCGATAGGACAAACACCATTCTGAATTGTCTATGGACATAAATTAGTTGTACCCTTACACTTTCGACAATAAACCCCTTTGATTGTTGACATACTACACATCGATGTTGAAAATGCCAAAAAATAAAGACTAATGCAACTATCCAAACTTGAAGAAAACCAACTGATCACAATACATTACCAATAAATCCAAAAACAACAACAAAAATATTAGCACGATAGAAATATAAAAGACAAAAATTTGTCAGTTGGAGACCTTGCATTACTATACAATAATCGAGTAAAATTAAAACCTAACAAACTACACACTAAGTGGATGGGTCCCTACATTGTAGAAGAAATCAAAACTAACTAATCAATCTGACTAAAAACACTACAGGGAAATGTATTTCGGAAATTTGTTAATGGGGCCTAACTAAAACGATACAAAGACTTAAAAAAATGCCTTTGTAACTATAAACAGTAAAAAAAAAATATACAAATATGAACAAAACACAAGAAATATTTACAACGAAACTTAGTATGACAAGACCCTGGATCAATACTTTTGATAAGGTTAAAGAAGGAATCAGTGAAACACAAATTGGGAGATTCAATCATCGACATGAGTAGAGCAGGCACGAAGAAGTCCAATCATCTCGACGCGAAATTACCAGCACCATCATGATCAAGAAATACACTGACACAAAGAAGAAAAAATGGTCTAATCAAGTCATCATGAACATTGACACCTAGAGCATAAAAGTTGTCATACCTCGAAAGAAATGCCGACAACCTATCTTTCGACTTTAATGTTGATTTTTGTACCTAGGAAAGTGTTCCCCTAGGTGACTTTAGCCTTAGTCACTTAAACGGGGAAATAAAGTGACCCTTGCATTAAGTGACTTAAGTTGAGAATTTAATGTGACTTCAGAGATTAAAGTCACTTTTGATAAATGTAAGTGGGTGAGTAAAATTATTTTTTTTTCTGAGAATTAAATAGGATCATTTATTCTCATCCCTAGATCTAATCTAATCTCAACGATTGGATTAGATGTCCTCTCACCTACCTAGGGTTTTGATAAAAAAGCAAGGGAAAGGAAAAATTGATTCATTCTTGAGAGAATAGTGAAGAAGACAAATAGCTGAAGAGAGAGGCATGATTTTTGAGGCACCAAGCTGAAGTGATTTCTAGTGGGAACGAATATCGAGGATAAGAGCAACAAAATTTGGGCACATTTTTTGAGGTGAGAAGGTTGGCAGGATTTTCGAGACAACAACATTAATTTTTTCTTGCCCATACAGGCCGTACTGTATGGTTCCATACAACACATAAATCGAGGCACAAGTACAACACATAAATTGAGGTGGGTTCATACTACACAAAAACTAAGGGATTTTTGGGCACTGAAATCAAGACAACCGTACAACACAAAAACTGAGGTATTTATTATAGGCCATACAACAGCTGTCGTACAGCCCGTACTATGGCACTTTTTTTGAGGTATCCTTCAGTAAATTTTTTGAGTTTGGTATTTACTGTTCGACACAGAAAACAAGATAGAAATTTCTCTCCTGGGTTGAGTTAAGTTCGTTTTGACATTTCTTAGTTTTTTGCTGTAAAAGAAAAATTTCCTGAAAAATAATAAATCTCTCTCTCTGAATGGTTTTCCCCTTGTGGGTTTTTCTAGGGCCATTGGCCAAAAAATCCTGAGTACTATGTGTTGAATGGTGTGCATTTATTTTATTTTCTATCCATGAAAAGATTGAAGTCAAAACAGTGTTTCTAAGTCTGAAAATTTATGATTATTTCCAGGATTTACATTTTCTGGGTTTGTTAATAAACTAAGATATTTTCACTTCTAAACCAGAGGATGAAACTTGTGAAAAACTTACATTTAAGTCCACCATCAATACCGCAATTAATACTACCACCCACTATGCATTTGGCCACTCAAAAAATTATGCTATAAATACTGCATTGGAAGAGACTTGGATGTTATTCTATGAAGAGCTTGAGCATCCGAGCACTGGAACACCAGATCCCATCACACAACCTACTAAACCTGAGCATTCAACCGAAAAAATATCACTAAAGAAAGAAACCACAACTACCAGGTCAACGACAATCAAAATAAAACAGTTAGAAAGAGCGAGCAAACCCTTAGAAAGTCTATTGCATAACATTATCAACGCCAAAGTGGTCGAGAAACAATGGAAGAGAGTTTTGAATGAAATCAAAGAATGGGGAACGAAAGAAAATGGTCGATGGAGGGAGGAGGCACAATGACTAATATTCAACACAATCCTTAACTATATCAATGCACCTTAAATGGATAGATTTGCAGGGACAAAAGAAGTCATTGTGTAGTTCATCATTAATCGATTCCATAATGGGAAATTCTATTTCGACACACCCATCGAAATCAATGGTGACCTCATTCATCAAATCACAGGATTATCAAACAAAGGATCACCTATACCTATCATACTAAACTTAACCCTGGTTAAATAATTAACAGGTACACCATCAAGAAAAAAATCAATAGGGTTGATGTTAATCAATTCCTCTATGGAACACCGAATATATCCACAAAAATTGTCTCAATGGCTCTCACAAGTACAGGAAGAGGTTCCTAACTCAAGCTCGACATGCTCAACATAGTCCAAAACATTGCAACAACCAAAAAAATTATACCATTGGGCTAACCACCTAGCTAATATTATCAAGCACATTTGTGTTAAATTCCAAGAGGAGGGTGCCCAAATTTGATTCCCTTCACTGATAATATGGATAGCCATGTGTCATATTTGACCACTCAGAGATAAGGACTTCACATCCCAAAAAGGACCAATAATTTGGAACTTCAAATCATTATCTCCGAATGATTTCCAATTGGGAGCAACAACAACAAATATCTGGTTATACACGTGGTTTCAAGCCTTAAAAATAAAAACAGCTAGATGGTGGGTACCCCAAAATATCCGACGAAGTATACCACCGACGACACACATCCAAATCATGTAATTGGACCACACATCAGTTTGGTATTTACAAGGTGTTGGGGGCACAACAAAATAAATTGACTTCTACCCTTCGTTCGAGGATATTTTCGATGAACTTAGTTGACAATCCAACACCAGATTAGATATACCCCCCCTAGTAAAAAGAGTCAATCAACCAATGGTAAAACCTTTAACCAACATAGAAAAAGATGAACACATAAAATTCACTCTCGATTGTGCAAACACTGGTGACACCAAACCACTTGGGATTGCATCAACAACCACACAGCCGCTGCAAGATCTAGCAGAACAGAGCAACGTAAGCACTCAATTCGACACCCCTTTTCCAGAATATTCCCTCACGAAGAAAAAATTCCATCGGGTGGTTGAAGAGTTGTTTAAAGCTCGGTAGAGAAAGAAAAGTACAGTCATTAGAGGAAATTTGAGGTCTAAAATGGGCCTCGTAAGGAAAATAATAAAATAATAGTTATTAATTTTGGAGGAAGAATGAAAAAACTACTTTTTGTGTTCGTATTTTTGACATATCTCCCTCTGTTTTTACTCAAATTCTGAGCGGGAGAGCTCATTGGATGTGGAATTTAATTCCGCATCCAACGAGTACCCACATTGCATACTTTTGACAGACCCAACTACCCCAAAAACAAGAAATACTTGAAAAATGTGATGATGACATCATCATCACATTGTTTCAGGTATTTCTTATTTTTGGGGTAGTTGGGTCCATCAAAAGTATGCAGTGTGGGTACTCGCTACATGCGGAATTAAATTCTGCATCTAAGGAGCTCTCCCGCTTGAAATTTGAGTAAAAACACAGGGAGATATGTCGAAAATATGAACAAAAAAAGTAGTTTTCCTTTATGACAAATATGTCAATTCAACCATTATGGTTGACTCATTTTATTGAAATTCTATTGGTTCTTGAGTTCCAACTCACAAAATTTATTATTGGCCGTTTTCTTATAAGGCCCATTTTAGACCCCAAATTTCCTCTAATGACAAGGAAAGGGGAAACACAAGCTGATTCTTTAGTAACCAACGGAATATGAAAATGTAGAACTCTTTGATAGTGCAACTCAAATCTTTGAGGACACCACCAAAAATAAAATCCAAATTGACGAACAAATAGGAAAATTTATCATAGAGGAGAAGCAGTGACCGAACCGAAAATATCCAAGCTCAAATAAAGTGAGGTTTTCTACGACACCATCCGTCGATCTGAACCATATCTCGCCACCTTCATCCTTGACCTCGGTTGTTGAAGAAGAAATTATAGCAACCTTGACAAGTTCCACATATTTATACCTAACCCATCCATATCTACAAAAGTTACCAGCGCTACTAAAGTATTGTATTCAAAAATACAATGACCTCCAAGAAGTTATCATCCAATTACCATCTCTCCTCCCCAACTGGAAAAATATACTAGTTAAAATACCCATCTTAGTTGAGGAAGCACTGAATTCCACATTAACCATTCCCAAAATTGTTGACCCTCCATAATAATCCATCTTTGAAGCACAAGTTGTTAGATACACTGCAACTATTCTACTAAGAAATCCTGACCCTACAAGCAATATTGTGGTAGAGCAAATTTCCTCTTTCATCCCCTGAATATTCGACCAATCAACAACACCATAACAATATTCACCTCCGAAACCCAGCAACATCGACCCCATTGTCAAACCCATCGATATCGTATTACCAATGACTTTTGAACCGAATTTGACTAGCAGTATCAAGCAACTTGTACCACACGAGACAATAAGCTTACCAGTCGATCCTAACTTACATCCTTCACCTATTTCACCACTACCATTGTCATCACCTATGACCATAGATACTCCCACAAATCATCTCGACATTGCCAATATCATTCATTTTATCCCTATTGTTACAACCCCATCTACGGAGCAAAACTAAAAAGTAGCAGTAGAAAATACACTAGAGCAACTAATAGAAACCGAAAAACAGAGTAAGGAACAGGAACAACTAAAAAGGAAACAAAGAAAAGAAAAGAAAAAATAGGAGAAATAACACCAGCGACAAAAACAACATCTACAACAGTTACATCATCAACTGCCCCTATTAGTTAATTTAGACCAATTTGGTCCAATAGTTACATTCAACCCACAGAAAGACAAAGAAGAAGAAATGGATATGTTGGAAGATCCAATTGACAGGGAAAATAAACACAGAAGAGTAAAGGCCAAAGAACAAATCAAACAACTAAAACCATAGCAGAACGCATTTTTAGCCAACTGTGAGAGCTTGGAAAAAACATTTATCACAATTCCAGCAAGGATTGACTCTAACAAGCCCCTCGACAAAGCAAACCTCATTTTTAAAAATGTTATGTCGACACTATAGGAGAAGTTGAAAGAAAGGTGACAAGAGAAGGCTAAGGAAACCATTGTGTTAATCATAAATCAATTCACAACATCTAATGAAGCCCACAACCTATTAATGCAATATATTTCAGAATATGTTGTCACCACATACGTCTTGCGGAACTGATATTGTTAAAGTATTGTAAATTCAGAAGATATTCCAGATGTATTGATTGTATTCCTCCATCAAGAGATAAATTTGGTCATGTAAGAGTCATTGAAATTATCAATGTAAACCTCTGGATGTAAGTCAGGTCAATAGTACCCAAGTGTCATTATAATAAATATTATTTTTGATGTCTTGCTAGACAATTCGAACATGTTAGTTAGATAAGTCGGTCTTGTTAGGTCCTAGGTCAATTCAAGTGACAAATATAAATAGGGAGGTGCTTCCCCTCATTTTTACACACTCACTCAAGCAATTTTGCAAGAGAGAGAAGAACAAGTGCAACTGAAAGAAGAGAGAAGAAGTTGTTTGGGTTTTACACTTCTCTAGTTGAGTTCTATAATAAGGAAGTTTTGTGGGGTTTTCTCCCTTGTGGTTTCCCCAAGGAAAATACTTTTGTTCTTTTTGTTTCTATGCTTGTTCTTTCATGATCTTACTAGTGAAAACTGTTTTAAGATATCACCTAATCAATTAAGAAAACTTAACATGGTATTAGAGCCACCCTGAAAGGAGACACTATATAGCTAGGGTTTGTTACTCTGAACAAATCCCTCAACAGATCAACCAAAAAAAAGGGCTCACTCAACTCACCCCAGAAGGGCACATCTTTCTGTGGAAACTAAACTGAACTCCAAGAAGTTTTAGTTTTGGACCAAACATTACTGCCGAGAAGAACTAGGGATTAAGTTTTCCTAAGACTCCATCATTAATCTCATAAAAAACAAGATAAATTCTAGCTCTCTCTAGGAAGGCACATCTTTTCTATCACTCAACCCTACCAGTGATCCCAACTGGAAAATTAGTGTTTCTACATCAAACCCTAGGTCATCCCGAAGAAGGTCAGTTAGAAGTTGTATTTATCAAGTAAGTACTACTCCTTCTAATTCCATTAAAATATTACAAAGAGTACCAAGCTATATGAGAAGCTTGAAGCTGTTGAAAACTTCATAGCATGGAAATATCAGATCATGCTCATCCTATAAGAAAATGATCTAGAAGGATTTATAAAGGAGGAAGTTGTAGAACCAGAAGGAACTGAAGCTGAGTCCAAATACAAGAAGGATATGATCAAGGCTAAGAGGATCATAGCTAACTCCATCAAAGAGAACTTGATTCCTCAAGTATCCTCAAGGAGGACTCCAAAATAAATGTTTGATGCTCTATCCATCCTATTTTAAGGAAGAAACATCAATATGAATATGACCTTGAGGAATCACCTCAAAAGTGTAAAGGCTCAAAATTCAAAAACCATGCAATCATATTTTATAAGAGTAGCTCAAATCAAGGAGCAATTCGATGCCATTGATGATATGGTTGAAGAAGCAGAAATTGTAATGACCACCTTGAATTGTCTTTCAAGAAAATGGTAATCCTTTATCAGAGGAACATGTTTAAGAATAATAATAACCAAGTTCTGAAAGTTATGGGAAGAATGTGTGCAAGAAAAAGAAATAATAACATCCAAAGAAGAGAAGATATATGAAAATGAGGACCAAGATTTGGTATTCCATACCAAAGGAAAGAACAAGAGAAAGAGTTATGGCCATCCTCCCAAAAGGACTCAAGGGTTTAAGAAGGATAATAAATATTTCTCAAATTATGAATGCTTCACTTGTCATAAGATGGGACACATTGCTATAAATTGTCCCATGAAAGTTGAATGACTTAAGAATAAGAAAAGATTGCAGGCCCATGCTGCTGAAGACAATGATCAAGAAGATGAAGAAAGAACTAAGGAAAATGAATATACGTATGAAGAACATGTATTGATATATATACTCATAGGTTCAGCCTTGTCAAGAAATGATATATGGATAGTGTATAGTGGTGCCTTCAAGCACATGGAAAGTTACAAGGACTCACTCTCATGTCTTGTAGAAATGGAGTCCCCACACAAAGTAATGCTTGGATATGATTACCAATATCCCATCAAAGGAATGGGATAATCCTCCTACAAGTTGGACTCTAGAAATTCCATGAAGATGATGGATTTCCTGTATGTCCCGAGACTAAAGAAGAAACTTATTTATATCTTAGCCTTAGATAAGAAATGGTTCAGAGTTGCTTTTGTGGATGGATAATTCCTCATGTGGACGAAATGAAAAAGAAGGAGTTAAAGAAGGATGGTGTAGTAGTAATTGGAGTTAAAGAAGGAGGAATCTACAGATTAAAGGACATGCATATTTAGCATTGATGACCAGCACCATAATCCCATGTGATATATGGCACATAAGAATTGCTCATATACATTAAAAAACATTTCCAATTGTGGTTGTAATTGGTTTCCTATAGATTCAGATAGATAATGAAGGAGTGTGTAAAGGATCTGCACAAGGAAAGATCACTAAGAACCCTTATCCAAACAGTGACATCAAAGAGAAAGGGATCTTAGAAATTTTTCATTTAGATATATGTGGGCTAATGCAAACTAATTCATTAAGAGGCTATGTTTACTATTCTTCCTTTATTGATGACTACTCCCAAAAAACTTGGATATATTTCCTAAATAATAAGGATGAAGTGTTTGAAAGATTCAAAGAGTTTAAGGCCCTGATAGAAAACCTTCATGAAAACAGGATCAAGATATTAAGATAAGATAATGGAAGATAATTCACATATAGTGAATTCAATGAGTATTACAAAGAAGTTGGTATTAAGAGGGAGCTCATCATTCCCTATAATCCACAAAAAAATGGTGTGGAAGAAAGAAATAAGAGATCTATCATGGAAGTTGTGAACGCTATTATACATGATCAAGATATACCTATGTACCTATGGGAAGAAGCAGCCAAAAAAACAATATATGTACATAATAGAATCTCCCACAGTACTCTTGAGAAAATCCTGAAGTAAGTCACCTAAAGATATTTGGTTATCCAGTATACATACACATTCCCAAGGAGAAAAGGTCAAAGTAAGATCCTTCAGGAAAGAAGGGTTTGTTTATAGGATATAGTGAGCAATCAAAAGCTTATTGAATCTACATCCCAGGATATTGTCAAATTGAATTAAGTAGAGATGTCACCTTTGATGAAGATACAACCTTTAGAAAATCAAATAAAGACAAGGAAGATGAAGAAGAGCATGAAACTCCTAGAGTTGCAGAAGGTCCCAAATCAGTTAGGAACAAAGACGAATATCAGATTCATGAGGATCATAACATGACAGAACCTCAGAGATCTGAATAATTTCCCAGTGAAATGATATCACAAAAGAGAATACCTACCTGGGCTCATGAAGTAATCGAAGAAGCAAAAATACATGGTGTCCCAAAAGGAACCATCAGAGAAAGAAAGAAGCCAAATCCATACCCTAATTATGTAGCTTTGATGTGTGATCTCGTTGATAAAGAACCAACATGTTTTGAAGAAGCAACAAAGAAGGAGTGGGTTTATGCAATGTTCAAGGAATACCAATCCATTATAAAGAATGATGTATGGGAAACAGTACCAAGACCAAAAGAAAAGTCAGTGGTATCCTTGAAATGGATCTTCAAGACAAAACACTTAGTAGATGGTAGTATAGAAAAGTACAAGGAAATATTCATATCTCACGGATTCTCCTAGAAGGAAGGAATCAACTATGAGGACACATTTGCACCAGTAGCTAGGTACAGCTCAATTAGAATCATCCTTACCTTGGCTTCCAATATGAAGTGGAAGTTACATCAGATGGATGCAAAGAAAACCTTTCTAAATGGCTTGATAGAATAAGAAGTATATATCGAACAAACACAAGGTTTTGAGACTAATGATTAGGAAACTCATGTATGAAAACTCAAGAAGGAATTGTATGGGTTAAAGAAAGCACCTAAAGCATGGTATGGAAGAATTGTCGGATTCCTGATGAGTTTAGGGTTTACCAAGAGTAAAGAATATTCCAACCTCTACTATAAAGTTTAGGGTGATGGAATTATGATATTAATACTATATGTAGATGATCTATTGTTTATAGGTGAAGATAATCCCATCAACAAATGTAAGAAGAATCTTGTTGTAGAGTTTGAGATGAAATATCTTGGAACGATGCACTATTTTCTAGGTCTTGAAGTGTGGCAGTATCCACACGAGATTTTCCTAAACCAAGGAAAATATGCACAAAATATGCACTAGAAATCCTAAATATATTTGGGATGATAGATTTCAAGGCTATGACTACGTTGATGAAAACAAATTTGAAACTATTGAATGATGACACTTCAGAAGCAATTGTTGCCACCCTATACATACATATTATTGGTTCTATGATGTACTTAACCAATACAAGACCAGATATATGTTTTGTTGTAAACAATCTTAGTTAATATATGGTGAATCCCAAACATATTCACCTATTTGGATAAAAACATGTGATTATATATATAAAGCAGACTTTAGACTATGGTCTCAAATATGCATCAAATAGCAAGATCAGATTACATGGATTTACATATCCATATTGGGAAGGAAGTGTTGAAGATAGAAAGAGCACTTCAGGATGTTGTTTTAGTTTGGTATCAGACATGATCTCATGGTTCAATAGAAATCAGACCAGTATTGCACTTAGCATGATAGAAGCTGAATACATTGCAACACGTTCATCTTGTAGCGAAGTAGTATGGCTTCACAAGATGTTGGAAGGTTTATTTGATGCAGAGATAAATGTTACTGATATCCTTTGTGATAATCAGAGTTGTATTAAGATGACAGAAAACCCGATATTTAATGACAAGATGAAACATATCGAAGTTAGATATCATTACATTCGGGATATGGTTCATAAGGGAGTTGTAAAGCTGAAGTATGTTCCTACAGAGGAACAAGTGGAAGATGTGTTGACTAAGCCTCTGTATCATGTAAAGTTTGAATACTTTCTATATAAGCTTGGTATAGTTTGAAAGGACCTCTCTCTCAAGAGGGAGTGACAGTAGATGGTATAAGTATGCAGTGGTGGTAGCTCATCCTAGAGTAGGGTAAGTCTAGCTAGGCTTGTTGACCCAAAAGGGTCAGTAATTCAGACAAGTCTTATTGATCCTAGGGGGATTAGTATGTATGGCTAGACCGGTTTAACCCAAGTGGGTTATTAATCCATAACAATACTTGTTGGTCCCTAGGAAGATCCATCTTTATAAATAGGCTTGTTTACTAAAAAAGGTTAGTAAGTTAGACAAAATTCCTAGATGGATCTCCCAGAGAACTCACCAAGATACTGCTCCAATATATTTCTATGTGGTTTCAGTATTTTCATATTGATGATTGTTGAGAGAGTTTCAATATTCCCATACTGATGTAGTAGGTTCAATATTTTCATACAGATGTTGATGAGATGATAGTTGAGATAGTTTGAGTATTCTTATACTGATGTAGCGGGTTCAGTATTTTCATACTGATGTTGATGAGATGACTGTTGAGATGATTGATGAGATAGTTTTAGTATTTCTATACTGATGATGATGATGCTGTTTCAAAATTTTTATGTTGATGATGATGATGTTCCAGCATCTCTATGCTGGTAATTCAAATGATGATCTAGCATTTATTGATGATGTTGTTTTTTAGCACTAACATGCTAATGATGTTGTTGTTGATGTCTCAGTATTTACATACTGATGTTTCATATTATGTTTCCATATTTACATAATAATTTTGCAAATGATGTCTCAGTATTTACATACTGATGTTTGTGGAAATTGAATCCAAGTGATAGAACAATTGCACTCACAAAATTGCTAATCAAACATGCAAATTTACACACAAAGGAGACTGAAATTGGAGCATAACACTAATATATATTGAATAAGTGTACAATAGACAACATTATGAAGTCATACACTGATGTAATATATAATTAAATGAGATATTCGAATGCATAAGGATTCCATTCGAAATAGTCAAAAAGTAGGCTTACTAAATCTAGTCAAATCCCCCATAGGTGCATAAAGCAGTTTCCAAATCTACCTAGAGGCTCATGAATTGGAAAAGTCAAGTAGGAAAGCTAATAAGTGATGGAAAGACAACTCATACATGATTTTATTAGGAGAAAAGAATGGAGGATGATGAGGGAAAAAAACAAGTCAACTACACCTAGTCTTACTTTCCCTTTTGCCATAAATCTCAATAAAGCAGGCAACTTAGCAGAAAAAGCAAATATGCACTAGGGAGGATTTGGAATAAAGTAGATATGATAAATATGGATTCCAGGAGGTTTCCCAAGTGCTTCATGACTCATTTTTAGCAAGTTTGACTTCTATGGCATGTGGAAGACAACTTGCATAGAGTGGAATATTGGAAACTAGGAAAATAAGACAAAAATGGATTAATTAATGTCTAAGGTAGGTAACTGTGGGTTCATTATTATAACACCCCCCCTTAAGCTTGAATTTATGATTAAATATCAGAAAACTATAGGGACTAGCAACAAGGCTTAGTCACCCTTTACATACTGCATTTCCATTTAACTAAGGAAAGAGGCAAAAACCCAGTGGGAAAATCCTCCTTTAAACATGGATAGTAAAAAAAAATTGAAAATATTGTCATCAATCATGCTTCAGATCATGATCAGAAATCCCTAGTAGTGATTTGAGATTGCTGAATTTCTTCTCACAAAAAACTTTAGTGAATATGTCTGCTACTTGTTCTGAAGATGCACAGAAGAGTAGGTGAATGGTGCCATCATGCACAAGCTGTTTGATGTAGTGCATATGGATCTCAATCTGTTTGGTTCTCTGTATTTAAACTGGATCATTGCAGATTCGAATGGTACTCTGATTATCACAATATATAATAGTTGAAAAATCTGATTCAAATCCACACTCACCAAATATCCCCTGCAACCATAAGCATTGAGTTGCTGCATTTACAACTCCTTTATACTCTGCTTCTGTAGATGATAGTGCTATGGCACTATGTTTCTTGCTTGACCAGCTGATTGGTCCTTCAGCAAGCATGAAAACATATCCTAATGTTGACTTTTGATCTATGTTGTCACCTTCCCAATCACTGTCAAAAAACCCAATCAAATCAAGATCAGATTTAGCTTTGTAGAAGATCCCATGAGTTCTTGTTCCCTGAACAAAGTTAAGGATCCTTTTGGTTGCTCTCCAATGGATCTCATGAGGCTGATCCATGTATCTTGAATCCACACTTACTGCATAAGAAATATCAGGTCGAGTGTGTGTAAGGTACAACAAACACCCAATCAACTGCCTATACAATGTATTATTTACCATAGGAGAAGAACCTGCTTCTTCAAGCTTAACTCCTGAAAGGAAGGGAGTCTTGCTTGGCTTGGAATATTTCATGTCGAAATTGTTCAGAAAATCTAAAGAATGCTTGGACTGATGTACTTTTATTCCATATTGGGATTGAGCAATTCTGAGACCCAATAATTGGCTCAACAACCCCAAATCAGTCATAGAAAATGCATGGTTCATTGCATCCTTCAAGGAGGCAATTTATTTCTTTGAACTTCCTGTAATCAGAAGGTCATCCACATACAAGAAAATAATCATCAAAGAACCATGAATCAGCTTCAAATAAACATTAGGATCATACTTGCATCGAAAAAAACTCAATGACAACAAAAAGCCATCAATCTTGGCATACCAAGCCCCGAAGGCTTGCTTGAGCCCATACAATGATTTCTTTAACTTGCACACAAAAGATGGATTAGACAAAAACCATTGAGGCTTCTGCATGTAAATCTCTTCAGTAATATCTCCATTTAGGAAAGCACACTTCACATCCATGTGATGTACCTCCCACTGCTTCAAAGCTGCAATGGCTAAGGCTAGCCTTATGGAGTCCATCTTTGCCACTGGTGCAAAGGTTTCATTGTAGTCAATACCATGTACCTATGAGTAGCCCTTGGCTACCAATATTGCCTTATATTTCAAAGGTGAACCATCAGCAGAAAACTTAGTTTTGAAAACCCACTTACATTGAACTAGCTTCCTCCCTGGGGGGAGATCAACCAGTTCCCAAGTGTTGTTCTTCTGGAGTGAGCTGAATTCTTCTTTCATGGCTGTTTTACATATTGATTCATGTGTTGCATCTTCATATGTCTATGGGTCTGATTCAACCATCAGATAGCACTTCTCTGCAAACAAAGGGTCTTTCATACACAAGGCACTCTCAAACTGAGATCTAGTCCTCCTAGGATCACTAGGATTTCCAACTAGTTCCCTAGCTGCATGGATGGTATTTGCTGCCCATTTTCGTATTGTAGGAATGTCAGGATTTGCAATTAAATCATCATTATCAGACATATCAGAATCAAAAAAATCATTTGTCTCTTCACTTACATTCAATGGTTCTGGTGGTGAAGAAGACTCTCCAACTTCAATTGCTGCTAAAGGCTCTTCTTGGAAATGAACACTCCTTTCAATGAAGAATTTGTTTGTGTTCAAGTTGATCAGATTGTACCATTTTGAATATTCAGAGTACCCAACAAATATAAACTCTTGGCTTTGGGGCTGCAAAGCCTTCCTCTTTTCTGTTGGAATTCTAGTCCAAGCCTTTGAGCCAAAAATCCTGAAATGGGTCACATCTGGCTTGTGCCCACTCCAATATTCGAAAGGAGTCATAACATCAAGATATTTATGAGGCACCCTATTCTGGATATAGGATGCACAGTTTATAGCCTCGGCCCAAAACTTTGGTGGCAAAGTCTTATCCTCCATCATACAGGTTGCCATCTCCTTCAGTGATCTGTTATTTCTCTCCGCAACACCATTTTGTTGTGGTGTGTAAGGGATTGAATGCTGCATCTGAATACCTACATATTTATAATATTTAATGAACTCAAACTTGACATACTCACCACCATTGTCAGATCTGAGGATCTTGAGTTTCCTCCCAAACTCGTTTTCAACCAAGGCCTTAAAGACTTTGAATAGGACAAAAACTTCATACTTATGCTTCAGGAAGTAAACCCAACAATACCTGGAAAATTCATCTATGAAGGTCAATGCATATTTGGCTTGAATCATTGACATATGAGGAAATGTACCAGAAACATCACTGTGGATCAACTCAAGGGGTGCAGAGGTTCTCTCATGACTAGCTCTCTCAAATTCATGCTCTGGGTGTTTTCCTAGGATACAACCTTGACAGACTCCCTTGGAAAACTTAATATTTGGTAACCCTATGACCATTTATTTTTCACTTAGATCAAAAATATACTTATAGTTAAGATGGCCAAATATTTCATGCCAAATCTTGCTTGCCTCATTAGCATGAATCAGAAGAGCAGAGGGGTTTTAGTAGGGTAGAAAATGTGAGAACATGTATACCTTCGAAGTGTGATATACAAATCCTTTTGCAATGAATTTACCATTTGAGATCTCTATGATCTCAACATCATCACGTGAGAATATGACCTTCTTTGGAGACCCTGTGTGAGTCATCCGATACACTGACAAGAGGTTAGAGGCAAGACCTGGAACATACAATACATTACTGAACTTACCATGGTCAAGATCAATCCTTCCTTTCCCCAAATTGTCAGTGAGAGAGTCATTTCCCAGCACTATTGGTGGACCTTTCAACATGTCAAGAGAGGAGAATTCCTCCTTGGTTGAAACCATATGTCTTGAAGCTCCAAATTCTATGATGAAGCTAGGTGAGCTTGATGTGCCAGCAACCAAAGCATGTACTCTCTCTTTGTCCTCTGAATTTGATCCTCCTTCCCTCTTCTTTGAGCAATCAGGAAGGGAGATATTATTCTTCTCCAGGAGTCGGGTCAACATGTCAATCTGCTTCTTCATGCAGGAGCTTTCAAGATGATAGCCCTTACTGGAGTATACGCACTTGCTCATTTCTCCTTTGTTCTTCTTCTTCTGGAAGTTCTTCTTGGAGCCTTAGGGCTTATCTTGAGACTTTTTCTTGTCTCTATTTTGCTCAAGTGGCTTCTTAGATTTCTTCTTTCCTTTTGAATCCACCCTCAAATCTCCAGCAACCAAAGCTTGGTCTTTGAAAGGTTTGATGGTGCCCATCATCACCAGTTTATCTTGTTCTTGTGTGAGGGATTCCATGAAATCTGCAAGCTTAGGCATCTTCCAGGCTCGAGCTATCAAATTGGTGGCATGGAAGGTCGAAACAAACACAAAATATTTAGGGCCAAGCTTTGAGAGTATGGCCAAAACTAGTTGCTCTTCCTTCTTTTCAACTCCACACTGTTTTAGCTGCAAAACAAGGGCTTTAAACTTGGAAAAGTAGAGTTACAGGGATTCGAAGCTGCTGGGACTCAAAGAGATCAATTCATTCTTGATTTGATGTTCTCTCATATCATCTGTCTTACCAAAAATCTCTACAAGATTCTCCCATACTTGATTAGGTGATGTCAATCCATCAAGATGGAAAAGGAGGTCTCTGGATATGCTCAGACACAGAAGGCCATAGGCATCATCCCTCGTGTTGTGCCATTTAATTTTATCTGCAACTGCATTGGGATCTAACTCAGTTGCCATAGTCACCCTATAGAGACCTTTCTCTCTCAACAGTATCTCCATCTCTGCTTTCCATTCAAAGAAATTAAATAGAGTCAAGATGATCTTCTGAGATTGATTCATAGCTCTGAACTGTGCCCTTCAACCAACAGAATGTGCTCCCAATCAAGATTTTGAACTTGAAATGGAAATATGGAAGGAGATAAATTGATATACAAATTCTTTGATACCATGTGTAAATTTAACCCAATTGATAGAACAATTGCACTCACAAAATTGCTAATCAAACATGCAAATTTACACACAAAGGAGACTGAAATTGGAGCATAACACTAATCTGTATTGAATAAGTGTACAATATCCAAACTTATGAATTCATAGGCTGCTGTAATATATAATTACATGAGATATTTGAATGCATAAGGATGCCATTCGAAATAGTAAAAAAGTAGGCTTACTAAATCTAGTCAAATCCCCCATAAGCGCATAAAGCAGTTTCCAAATCTACCTAGAGGCTCACGAATTGGAAAAGTCAAGTAGGCAAGATAATAAGTAATGTAAAGACAAATCATACATGATTTTATTAGGAGAAAAGAATGGAGGATGATGAGGGAAAAAAACAAGTCAACTACACCTAGTCTTACTTTCCCTTTTGCCATAAATCGCAATAAAGAAGGCAACTTAGCAAAAAAAGCAGATATGCGCTAGGGAGGATCTAGAATAAATAAGATATGCTAAATATGGATTCTAGGAGGTTTTCCAAGTGCTCTATGACTCATTTTTAGCAAGTTTGACTTCTATGGCATGTGTAAGACAACTTGCATAGAGTGGAATATTGGAAACTAGGCAAATAAGACAAAAATGGATTAATTAATTTATAAGGTAGGTAACTATGGGTTGATTATTCTAACAATGTTTCAGTATTTACATACTGATTTTGGGAGAGGATAATTCAGTATTGACATACTGATGTTGCAAAATATGATCCAGTATATGCAGAAGATGACTGAGTATTCACATACTGATGTTGCAGAAGATAATCCAGTATACGCTAAATATGATTCAGTACACGTACTGATGTTGCAGAAGATGATCCAGTATACACAGAAGATCATTCAGTATCCACATACTGATGTGACAGAAGATGATCCAGTATGCATTGAAGATGATTTAGTATTTACATGCTGAGGTTGCAGAACATGATCTAGCTGATATCGATGATGAAGATGTATGATGGTGTTCCAAAACTTCCTTTGACATATAGAGACTCACCAGTCATATGTATAGTTCTGGTAGTAGTTACTACCTTGGTTGTATACCTTCCTAGTTAAGAGGGATTGTAAAAGTATTGTAACTTTGGAATATATTCCAGATATGTTGATTGTATTCCTCCATCATGAGATAATTTTGGTCATGTAAGGGTCATTGAAATAATCAGTGTAAACCTCTGGATGTAAGTTTGGTCAATAGTACCTAAGTGTCATTATAATAAATATTATTTTTCATGTCTTGCTAGACAAGTTGGCCCTGTCAATTAGACAAGTCGGCCCTATTAGTTCATAGGTCAAGTCAACTGAGAAATATAATTAGAGAGGCACTACCCCTCATTTGTACACACTCACTCAAGAAAGTTTGCAAGAGAGAGAATAACAAGTGCGCAAGAAATAATAGAGAAGCAATTGCCAGGGTTTTACATTGCTCTGATTGAGTTCTGTATTGAGGAAGTTTTGCAGGGTTTTCTCCCTTGTGGTTTCTTTGAGGAAAATATTTGTGTTCTTTGTGTTTATGTGCTTGTTGTTCTTTGAGTGATCCTACTAGTGAAAATTGTTTTAAGATATCATCTAAGCAATTAAGAAAATTTAATAGGTACACCTACTATGGTCAGGTGTTTGAAGAAATGCAAAAGACCCATGAACTCATCAACTCACTACAAAACTGTCGACCAGTCACTAGTGAAGCAATGGAATAGACCATTGATGACCAAATTATTTTGGAACTCAATAAAGTTGAAAAAGTAGAGAGACATGAACATCAGTGGATCATCCAGGATCAATCTAGTCTATCCAACATCGAAAAAATCAAGCAACAACTGTAATGAATTATTTCTGTTGCTGAGGAAAAAACACAACTCCTAGGGACCGACATGATTAACATATTATAATTGGATATGCACAAAATTATGGAGAAATTTTCAAGTCTCAGCACTTTGACCATCGACATACAGAATGATATCCATGCTTGGGAAGAGTTCAAGAACCAACTATCAGTATCTATTGAGGATATTGTCGAAGCATGTGTTCAACAACAACCGACCACCAATCATATCATTCCATATTGAATAACAACACAAGGTTTCTAGCTACTCAGGTAGAAATATTATCATCTCCCCATTTATTCGGGACAAAGAAATATTTTAAGGTGGGGGAAATGTTGGAGGAGCCGCAAGTCGGCTAGCCGACTAGGTCCTTCAGTTGAATTATTGTAAACAATAGATTATGTCAACCTCACAAGTCGTGCCATTTAGTTGAACCAACAGGTAGTTATGTAACCACTTGTAAATATTATATATAGCTTGTAGAGCCAATGAAAGAATTGGTTCAGTTGGATGTATGAACCCTCATGTGTTCTTGAATAATATAAGCACTTGTTATTATATCTACTATTCCTTGTCTCTTGTATATATCATTGTTTGTATAAATATATAATATGTATCATTGGTAACCATGCAATCAGATTGATTACAACAAGTACTTGGTCAACAAGCCTGTGTTGGGGGTGAATATCTATCGATGGTTGGTATTATTCCAAGAATTCGATTTTGAGATCATTGTAAAACTAGGATGGTTGAATGTAGGACCCGATCATCTATCAAGGATAGAGTCAGGTGAATAACCAAGTAGAATCAAGGACAACTTACCTAATGCAAAACTATTTAGAGTCATAATGTTTAATGACCATTACAAACAAATTGTTCATTTTTTGGCGACAGGAAAATCCCCTGAGGAGTTTACCACCAGTAAGAAGAAATAACTAGTTGTCAGAGCCACTGACTTTCAACTAATTGTAGGGAAACTATACAATATGGTGTCGAATGAAATTCTGTGTCGATATGTCCTTCTGCATGAGTAGGAAAGAGTGTTGGCAGAGGCGTGTGGTGGGATTGCAGGAGGGCATTATGGAGGATGTGCGACTGCTAGAAAAATACTCAAAGATGGATTATGGTGGCCAACGGTACATGGAAACACCACACATTATTCCCAAAGCTGTGATGTATGTCAAAGGAAGGGAAAACCATCATGAAGAGATGAGATGTCGTTAGTACCGCAGGTAACACTACAACCTTTTAACAAATGGGAAGTTGATTTCATGGGACCTATCAATCCACTGGTAAAAAGAACAGGTGCAAGATATATCATAACTACGACTGATTATCTAACAATATGGGTTGAGGCAGCACCAGTAAAGGATTGCATAGCTACGAAAGTAGCAAGGTTCCTTTTCTACAATGTGGTTACCCGATTTGGATGTTCGAAGATATTAATGAGCGATCGAGGAGCTCACTTTGTCAACTAGACAATCATAGAAATGACTGAGGAATTCCAACTACAACACAACAAAAGTACTCCATATCACCCACAAGCGAATGGAGCAATAGAGGAGTTCAACAAGATATTGGAAAATGCACTCACTAAGGTATGCGATACAAATCAGGACGATTGGGATCTAAAAATCCCTACGATACTATCAGCCTACAGAACAACATGTAAAATAATGACATGCCAGACACCATTCAAGTTGGTTTATGGACAAGAAGTGGTGATGTCGATGGAATATAGTGTCCCCAGTATACACGTAACAGGAGTAACAAGAATGAGAAACAAAGGAGTGATTGAAGAAATACAGACAGAATTAGTACGACTCGAAGAGGATCATTTCATCACAGGTTTTCATTAGCAAGTAGAGAAGAATCGATAGAAGGAATGGCATGATCACCATGTAAAGACAAAACACTTTCAGTGCAGAGATATGGTTCTCCTCAACGAAAACAAGTTTGTGAAGAACCTAAATAATCTTCAAATGCATTGTCTTGGTCCATACATCATACATTTCATTATCAATGGAGGTGCAATGCAACTACACTAGTTAGATGGTGTACATTTACCAAAACTAGTGAATGAGAGTTGGATAAATCCCTATCGATATATTTGTGTGCAACACCAATTCTAAACAACAGCGAATGGAGAAATAAATGGAAAATTATGAAGGAAAGTCTATCGACAAAATGAAGAGGGACGAGAAAAGTTGAATCGTGACAAGGTTTGGAACTTGTCGATATCGGATGACGTTATGGAGAGAAATTCCTATGGCTTGGGGTACCACAACATACAGCTTTGACTCCAGAAATCAATCTTTCCCAATATGCAATAGAAATAAAATGTCTAACACTAAAGGATCAGACCTCGTACCTTATTCTGGACGGTTGAAGTAGATCCCCGTTGAGCTTTCCAATCTTCATCTTGAATTGATATAATACTTCCTCAACAACAAGTAAACAATACAAGCATACTATATATCATGGTGTTAGATCTATTCTAGCATATATAACCAATAATGTAAAAGCATTTGACATATTCCAATGGATACAATATTTAATCAAATACACATCATTGGACAAGAAAAGATATTTCCATTAATATAAATCAGAGATTACAAGATAGATACAACCTCTGACGACACGTCTGCGAACCGGAGAAACTGAATCCCCCACTTGGGCCTCCACCACCTCAATCCTCCATCTCATGATAGCAAGCTCACTAGCAAAAGGCAAGCTTGGGAAGAACACAAAAGTGCTCCAAGGGACAAAGGGATGCAGACTCAAGTACAAATTCCGGCAACAATGGACTATAGTTTCGTTGCTCTCAATCTCTCTATATGCCTTCAATGTACGAAGGGGTTCCTTATATAGCTTCACAAGGGATAATGAAGGGTCGAATCCGAGCGATCTCAAGGCATATGGAAGGCTAGGAGTCGAATGAGTCAGATCCATGTAAAGGAAAACTCCAAAATGATTTGGATTATGCACACATCCCGATGTACGCGGTTATCGGGTAAAAAGCCACGTATATCATTTTTCATATAGTTTTAGGGATGATCAAGGAAACATCAAAGGATAAAATATATTCCATGGGGTCTAAAGAGTCTGCAACGGGACAGGGGAAGGCCATACAAAATATGATTCACCTAGAGTGGTGAAATCCGCTATAACAGATGCCCCCTAATGTGTGAGGTCATAGGGGTCATACGATGGCCGAAATACATTATAAGTCCATCCCAGAAGTGGAGTGATGAAGGATCCCAAATGGAAGACCAGCCACCCAACTAGCATAGTACCATAATACAACTCTACATATAACTACAAGTACATATAGCAGTCCAAGATACATAAGAGTACAATGGCCATGAATAGGCATAATACATGATATCACATATGTGGTCATCGCCACGTACAATATACATAGATCAGAATCTCCATGATGAAGATATACAAAGGACCATGATCTCCAAAATAATAGATCAAGATCTCCATAGTGGCTGGAAATGTCTGACATACACTGGAATGAAGTCATGAGAGCTGAAATCTCATGAACATTGGCACAATCAAGGAGGTAGCATATAAGAGATGCCACCAGTCTGGAAAGTCTTCTACACAAACTGCTACGAGTACATGTCCTACTATGCGAATAGAGGTGTCGAGGTTGAACATAGTAGTCCATCATCTGATTACCGGTCATTGATGTATATCATTAATAGACGTGAGATTACCCACCGATAATGAAAATGGGAATCAAGGTACTAGAGTGCAAACTAACAAGTGTGAATAGATGTGTTGAGGTCGAACACTTGAGAGAATCCATCGATCAGGGGACATTGATGTATTCCCAAGAAACTGTCGATGGCGAGAGAACCTGCCACTGATGACTGCAAGTCTCAAGGCACTCAAAAGGACTCTAGATTCCAATCCCAGAATAAATGATCTGAAGTCGATGGAATGAAATCCATTGGAAGGAGGGAATTAAGGCATCCCCCATCATTCAACACGAGGTACTCAGCAAAGCTGTCTAATGTGGAAGGACTCGATCATAGGTGCATGAACCAGTAACTGTACCAGGAATGGCCAACATGCAAAGTCAAGATAACTGAGGAATGGCTGACTCAGGTTTCAACTTCCTTTGAACAAGAGCATAAAAACATATGGTGACTGAATGAAGGTAGCATAGACTCAATATACAAACTGGGACATCTCTGTGACACAGGAGGCATCAACAGAGGCTCCATAGGGATTGGAAGCTTAACCAGTCGGTGGAGATAAACTCTGATAAATGAGTACAACTCCTAAAGTCAAACTATAACCCAACCAATGGATGTTTAATACAGTGGTCTGTTCGAAGGTGACACGACTCGACAACTGCCAAAGATAACATCTTTCCTTGTCTGGCTTTTTGGTTTTTTAATTTTTTTGGACTTTTTCAGTTATTTGAAAAGCTTGAAAAAAGAATAAACTAGATGTATAGTTACAAACTAGGAGGAGACGAGTGTCATAAGGGAAAACAAACTAGTGGAACATGTGTAGTGGAACATACCTATGCTCAATGGAAGGATACATGTGTAGGATATCGACACTGGAGGGAAAATCCCCTCCCAGTAAAAAGGGAAATCAAGCTGCGAAGGATATATAAAAAATGGCTTTGCATGGCTAGACATGAGACAAGCTCGGGCTATATGGCTGAAACGCAATGTCAGGGGAGCCGACATAAATCTCAATAAGGAAGGAAAAGCTCATGATAATGCATTCACAACTTGACATATGGGGAGTCCGGAGGGAAATAGGCCTGTTGCAGCTGCAACAATTTCCCAAAATTCCAAAAAAATTTAGGACCCTCCTTTTATTTGGATTAGTGTAATTCTCTTCTTTGATTTGGTCTAAGAACTTTTCAGAAGGAATTTTCTAATGCTTGGGTTGATCTACTGCTTGTTTCGGTTCTTTTTCTAATGTTTGAGGCAATCCATTGTTTGATCAAACTTTATCGCTCCCTTTGGATGCATGTTCAGCATGTCCAAATCGGAAAAGTGTTTGGTTAAAGCCTCCACCGTTGCGGCTGAACAGCCAGTCTTAACTTTGGTTTCACTCCCAATACATTGGTTTTAATCTGCGGATTTTTTGGTTTAGATCGGAAAGACTTGTCGTTTCTTTCTCCGCCATTGCGGATGGATGTTCAGTTTTAACTTCGACATTTCTCTTGATTCGGTTGGCGAAATCGGCTGGGTTTTGGTTTTGCATCGGATCCATTGTCACTTCTTCTTCTGTCGTTGTGGATAGATATTCGATTTGACTTCAATTATTTTTTCGATTTCTTTGTTTTTTACCTCGGCTGCTTTCATGTTTTGACATCGGAGCTTTTTATTATTTCTTTCTCCGCCATTGCGGAGGGAAACTGATTCCTCTTTCGATCATTGCTTCGATTCCATAAGTTGTGGGCGTCCGCCGTTGCGGCTGTGGGAAGCCTTTTCCTTCCGACTGTCTAAATCGTTTTACCTTCGACGTTGCGGAAGGTCGCATGCTTTACTCTTCCGCCGTTGCGGCTATGAAAGGAATAACTTTTCCGATCTTTAGTCATCCGCTCATCCGATTCGGGTCTTGTTCGGAGGGGCATGATATCCTTTGGTATCCGCCGTTGTGGCTGGATATATGGTTTGGTTTTCCGTCGTTGCGGAAGGAAGTACCCTTTTGAATTCCGATCCAAATGCATCCGACGTCCGATCTTTTAAACTTTTACCCGCCATGCCTTTCTCCATGGATGGCTTAGCCCTTTGACCATCCGTCGTTGCGGAAGAAAGTACATTTTCAGCTTCCGATTCAAGTTGGCTCCCATTTGATATGTTACCTGTCACACGTGTTGACCATTTGTATATATGGGGTCCGGGTGTGTTGGATTATTCTATCATTTTTCATTCGAACTGTCATAAACATTCGTTCCAAGTGCGCTGTTGACCTCTCAAGCTTGCAAGGACCATAGTGTCGGTACCCACGTCCAGGTGGCAACTGTAGAAGCCTAACCGTCTTCGTCCCGCCATACACGCTGGTTACACATCAGTGCCAGGTAGGCTTCTATGGTTTTTTCCCTTTCCGTTGAACGTTTGATGGTTATGTTTGCTATGGTGGTTTGTTTTCCCGGCCGTTTACTCGACCCCATTTTCATGCATATATAGTGGGGGGTTTATAGCATAGTTGGTAGTGCGGACGTTTTTACCATGGTTAGGTTTTTTGCTGCGTGATTGTGTCTATATATTGGGTATTTTCTTGTGGTATTTCTAACTGTGGGGTGGGGCATTTTAACCTCGGCATAGTATTATGCCCATGACTTTATGTTTGCAACCTCACGCGTAGTGGATGGGGGTTTGGTGTAGGCAGCCGTTACGCCGTCTGCACCAAGCTACCCTATGTGTGATGATGGGTTGCAGGGGGAGATTTTTGCGGTTTTTCTGTAGCATTTGGTGGTTTCCCCTTCTTGTTGAGTTTTACATATTACCCGTATGCTCGATCCCTATCCTTTTTTTTTTGCTTTTGCAGTCCCGCGCAACCCAATTCGTGATCAGTGTCAAACCTGGGCCGGGGAAGAAGGTGTACCACTGCTCTTAGCTTGTTGGCCCTAAGTGCGTAAGCATGGCATCGTTGATAAAACCCGCATAGTGAAACGACCATGGCGTGCACAGAGAGCTGAGACTTGTTGCACATTAATGTAGATTTGTTGTTGTCTTGAATATGATTGATAGAATTGTTTAATGTCCTGCAGTAGTGGTAGATTGCACATTTTACTGTATATGACTTGTTTTCCATCATGCTAGATATAAACACAGTCTCTGAACATTTCCCATTGGGTTTAATAATTTTGTTGGTCAGGTCATCTCAGTCTATACATGCATATACTTGCTTCATTGATTGATTGCTATCATGTTAAAACATAGAAGAAACTGCACATTGTAGATTGATGTATACAGGTTTGCCACTCAGCCAAAAGGGCTTAATGTTACAATTTTATGGCAGGAAGAGCTCACCATGTCAAAGAGACAAAAGAAAAAGGCCCCTGTGGTCGACGAAGAGCCAGAAATAGAAGTTGTAACTAAGACAGAATACATATACGAGGACACGAAGTGCATTTCTGGCGTTGAACCTGAATATCAGTGGGGAGAAGTTTACAGACTGATCACCCGAAGAGAGGTTCCTAACATGGGCTTAGAAGAAGAACCCTTATATGCCAACATAGAAAGATCTTCCCTGATGAATATCGCCACCAGACCAGAGCTGTTCCCATGCTCTGAAGTAATCGGATGGATTCTGCCTCGGGCAGATGTCACAACAATGATTTTGGAGGATGTTAAAAAACAGGGCTATGCTGCATATAGCCCTGAATATGTAGCTCTGGCTTACCACTTGCCAGAAGCCCAAGTGTTCCTATCTGATGACTGGTTAAACAACATTAGAATGGACTTGGTAGAAACCATGAAAAGAATGATGTTGACTGGAAAACATTTCAGGACCAGAGTAATAGGAGAATATGATACTGCAAGTTTAAGAGCTCCCTACAGGTTTGTAGCTTTAATGCTGAACCGTATTTTTGGAAGGGCACATGGTAGATTCTTCAAGTTAGAATGGATCCCAATCATTTTTTATGTTGCAACCCAGGGGACAATTTTCAACTGGGCCAACATCGTATCCAATAGTCTTTCTGCTTGCTTGGCTTCAGCTTTGGGAGGAGTACACCAGAAGAGATCAGAATTCTATATGAGTTCCATACTGATGGACTGTATATTATGCAACCAGCCTTTCCCTGGTCTCAGGTGCATCTGGGACAGGGAAAGAATGCTTGTCTATGCTGCTTATAAACCATTGTGGGCACATAAAAATCACAACCATTACAGAGAATTCTGTGAACACTTCCTTATGCCTCTATACACACTCATTTTCCTAAAGGAGTGTGCTTGTATGTCGGAGGAGGCCTTGCAAGTAATAGCGGAGTATGCAGACTACTATTTGATTGAAAATGGCCTGTACTTCAGGATGTTTGGAGGTTCGAGAGCACCTTCCCTGCTACCCAAATACGCAACTGATTACGTTATCCACAAGGAGGTAGTCAGACAAGTGTTCTTGGATGGAATAGGCAGTTTTCTGTTCGAGCATAAGAAGACTGCTTATCCGCCCTTGCCCTTCAAACTAGGAAGCTACAGGTTCACTAGGGTGAAACAAGCTGATGAATTCGTGGAAGAGCTGGAGAGGTTCCATTTTGGCGAGATGCCCTATCACAGAAATGACTCCCATGGTAAAGTTGCTAAACATTGTAAAGAAAACAAGGTGCATTTTGAGTATACTCACCATTTTGATAGGGAAGAATCTGTCTTCCCAAATGCCCCGAACATGACAGCACTAAAGAGAAGATTCATGAAGAAGATCACCACCAAAGGTGGAAAGGGGGATGAATAGGCTAAGGCTGAGGAAGAAGCGAAAAGGAGAAATGAAGAAGCCCATAGGTTGGCAAAAGAAGCTGCAGAATGGCTGCATACGGAAGAAGAAGAGAAAAGAAGAGCTGCCCAAGAAGCAGCTGAGAAATCCCAGGAAGCAGCTGAAGAAGCAGGAGAAGCAGCTGAAGAAGCGAAGAGAAAGCTCAATGAGGAGCTACAAAAGTAGGAAGCAGAGAGATTGAAGCTGACACAAACTGAGATAGAATAGTCAGCTTCTGAGATAGCCGGAGGGAAGACCCAGGAGAAGGAAAACCCAGAAGTCCAGGACCCACAAGTGCCTGCTGCCAGCACACCTATGGTCCCCACCCTCAAGCTAGTTCCTTTTGTTCAGAAAAAGGGAGAAGAAATCCCTGACTTCAACACTATTTTCTATGATCAAGCAACAAAAAGGATAATAAAGAGAATAGAGAGGAAAGTTGAGGCAAGAGATATGCCTGGAAAAATGATAACGGATACGGCTGTTATGTTGGGAACAAACCAAGATCCAAGACTCACCCTGAGAGTCAGGACTGCACTACTCCACGCCTCAGAAGATAACATGGACAAGGTAATAACTGACTTGGAGCAATCCCAGAAGTCCTCTGTTCAGTTAAAAAATACACTGAGGAAAGAAAGAGAAGAAAGAAATAGGTTGAAGCGGAAGTATGAAGACATGCAAAGGGAGATAAAGGCTTCTAAGGCTGAATTGCAGGCCCTCCAAGTAGAAAGACAGGTCAGAGAAACAACACAAGAATGCCTGGAGAAAATACAGAAAGAATATCAATAATTGAAGATAGAAAAGGAACGGATACAGGAGAAGGTGGAAGAGTTAGAAGAGCAGCAAAGGATTATCTTACAGACCAGTGAGATGCACTCCCAAGAAGAGAGAGAGAAACATCAAGAGCAGATTTCTTCTCTGACCACTACTCTGGAGGAAGCAAGAGAACAGCAAGTTAACCTCCAGCCATTCAAAGAGCATGTTTTGGCCCAAAAATCCAAGATGATGTAGCTACAGACTGTTGTTGAAGAGGAGAGATGTAGAGTGCTGCAGATCGACGATCGATTGGAAGAAATCTTGGAAACTGCATCTTACTTTGTGGACAGATCTCAGGACGTCCTCGAGGTCCTGACTGCAAGAATGGCGAGGTTGGAAAGTAATGAAGAAACTCCAGCCAAGATTCCATCAAAGGATAAACAATCCCTCAAGATGGATTATGACTTAGTAGAATTTGCTATTAACACTGCAGAGGATTTCAAGAAAGAAGTCAAGAAGACAAAGGGAGCCTACGCAAAAATTTTCAGGAGAATCCTCATTACATACAACTGGTGCCAGGTAGAAGCCGAGCAGAGGCTGGATGATTTCCCAGACCACAATTCATTTGTGGAGATATTGCAGAAAAGACATCAGGATGAAGAAGCAAGAATACAACACATTAAGGCCATTGATGACCAGATTCTGAGAAGTGAAGTAGGCCATTCAGCAGTTAGTGTGTAGCTTTTGGAAGACCAGCTTCGGTTAAGCGCAGCCAGAGTGGAAGCTATAAATAACCAGGCCGAAAAATTTGAAATCAACATTCAGTTTTTGGAACCCTACGCATTTGAGGGCATTGCCTTTGATGCTGCACCATGGAAGAAGTTTTTAGACACCCAAGTGGGACCCTCCTCATGAATGATCGGTCATTATTGTAATTTGTAATTATTTTTGTAAAACATTTAAGAAAAGTAGAACGTTGGGAAACGAGGGGTTGGGAAGCCCAAAGGTCACTTTGGGAAGCCCAACTGTCTCACCCTTTTTGTATAAATGTATTAGACTAAGAGGGAAAAGGGGCTTTTTCCCAGTTAGACTAGAAAGCGATATTGTAAGAAGAACTATTTCTCTTTGCAATAAGGAAATATGGTTTGCCTGTTGGAGGAAGATCGGTGGAATGTCCAAATGTTATGCTATGAATGGCTGAAAGATGAACTATTTGGTTTTCCAATTTTTGTCCATTAACCGTGAGATCGTTCTAACCCTTTGAACCTATGTTCTTGTTTAAATGATTTCTGGTTTATTTTTGTGGAATGACCACCATGAGTAATGTATGCGGTCTATAAAACAATTTGCTATCTGGTTGTTGAAATATCTTTAATCATTTATGCATTGTGGAAAGAAATATCAGCTAACTATAGTTTCTCTTTATATTGCATGTACAATACACATTACTCATAAATAATTTGCAGTTTTCTCCTTGGGGATAGATAGGTAGATAGACATATAGTTAGTTCATTTCATTGCTGCATATGTGATATAGATGCTTGTGAGCCTTAAGACGAGAGGTAAGAACTTGTGCGTCACATTGTGTAGTTCCTGGCATCCTTATCACCCTGCATTGTTAATTAGGCACTTGCATTTCATACATTAAGTCAAAAAATACAAAAATCGGTGGACCGGGCCGCAACCGGTAAAACCTTTGTTTTGTTATTTGACTTACGGTAGCCGGACCGCAAACCGGATGGATTCCCTATACCAAACAATCAACGGGATAGTTGGGAACGTTGACTGGGGAGAATCCCTTTCTTTTGTTGCCTGCGAATTTCCAGGCCTCAACAAGGCCCGCATAAGATCAAGAGGAGTATGAGGCTCTTGCGAAATGTCATGGCAGTACTATACAACGGACTCCCACACCCTAAAGGAGAAAACGTCGGCATGGGCACCAAATGCAAATAAGGGAATAACTAGGGTACCCATGTAAGGTGAAGCTCTACCACTCATATTATGCCACTTCTAAAGCAGCAAGAAGGTTCCATGACATAATAGAGTGGGTTCGTACCTAAGGTCATGGTGACATGGTCATAAGATCATGCAAAATGCAAATGGTGGTGAACCTAACCTATATGCCAGTGTAGATGTTATACCTGAGATCAATAGGAATGGGTCAATCCAATGGCTGAAACGGCACTGAAAATGGTCTTCTACATCACAAATTATGTCAGAAACGGTCCAAAATGGTTAGAAATTGTCAAAACTATAGGAAAGGGGGTAAAAATTTTCAAATATTTGAAATTTTTTCTATAAATAGTAAAAAATATAAATCATTTAAAACTTTTACTCATTGGAGCTCTGATTTTCAACTGCAAATTCCAGGAGATCCAGCCGGCGGAATTCACAACCGTTTCTTCCAGGTATTTACTCATGCTCTCCTCATGCATTTTAATATATTTTTTGTTGATTTTCATGGTGAAATGAGGTTGTTTAGGCCATATATACATGAGTGCTGCAGCCCAAGCAGATATCGAAGCTTTTTTCATGTATAGGGCTGGCTATACGCGGAAAAGAGGCTAGAAACCACGTACATACACGGTTGTTTGCAAAACAGTCACGTATGACACCACGCAAGTGAATTTATAAGAATCTAATGGGCAATGTGGAAATTTATCTTGCAGGATGGTGCTAGAATGGAGAGAGCACGAGCATGGTGAAGTAGAGGAAGCTGTAAGGGCCGACATGATGGCTCAACAAGCTCTTTGAGCATGCGGACTCTACAAGTTTTGGTCTCTTGGTGGTCTGAGGGCCAAACCAAGACTGCTAGAGATGCTGGTAGACTATTGGGATCCAGACTTAGAGTCCTTCCGGATAGATGGGATGTCTCTCACCATAGAGGTGGAAGACATATACTTTATCACAGGTCTATCTAGACGAGGGGAGGTGGTGAACCTTCGTTCTCGAGGTGGGCCAGGTGGTAGGCTTACTATCGATGAGTACGTAGCTGTGTACTACTACCCAGAAACTGAGAAGGTGGGAAGTCAAGTCCCCACCAATTCTATACAGGTGCTGGGCCTAAAGGCCATACTACTGACGCTGGGCAGGATAGCAGGCTTAGCCTCACTCCATCAGGCCTCGCGGCCACTGATGTTCTATGCGGTGGAGTGTATGAGACCGACCATATACGACTGGAGTACTACACTACTGAGCAACATGAAACACCAGCTCAGTGAGTGTAAGGCAGGCAGGATACAGAACTTCGGGTTCAACAGCATTCTGAGCACGTTTTTCTTCGAGCGTGTTCCAGGATTGAGCCCTAGAGTGGACGTTCCTCTCCACGGGGTTCGAGATCTGGCCCAACAGTGTTGGGCAGATGCTATGCGTAGACTGGGGGGTGGTAGGGTGGCCAACCCATATCCAGCTAACTTCTTTCCATGGTGGCGACAACAGATTGTTGCCATAGATGACTACCCCTATGGAGGGATAGATTTCTAGGGGGATCCAGACATGCCATTGCCACCAGGATCGGCATATGGAGAGATAGGTACCGAATCTCGACTCTCACTCTTTTTTTGTTAATTTTTTTTTTGTATTTTCTTTGATTATGTGGAATCAAAAAAACATGTTTTGGTGTGACAACACATAGTGACATATACTATTCATGTGCAGATGTGGGACCATGGCGACTAGAGGGCTTCCCACGTCATAGACAGAGGGGAAGAGGGGATGACATCACAGGTGTGGATGCGGAGTGAACACTCTAGAGCATTCATACCAACTTCGTGCGACTGACTCATAGAGTTCCCATGGCGCAAGTCGAGGACTTTCCTGAGGCCATGCAACGACAGGTGGTGGGTGTGCCACGCGCATGGGTGCGTTTATTCCGGTGGCTAGCTAGAGTCGTAGTGACGTATCATGACCACGACCCTCCCCCTCCATAGGATTAGACCTGGGAGTGTATATGTTTTGTACGACTGTGTATTATATGATGGAAGCTTTGAAAGCTCCACTTTTGTATATGACACTATGTATTACCACATTTTTTTATATATAAAAGGTTTTATGGTGATCGGTTTATTTATTTACATGTGTAAAAATGTTTTGTGATTAATTTATTATGAATGAAACAAATGCCAATCTAACACGTAGTTAAAATATGAGTCAGCAACTTTATTATCATTTCTTGGAATGCGTATATATGTGATACTGTCAAATTGTCGTTCTAACAATCTCACACGTAAGAATCTTCTCAATAACGTCAGATCTCTAACATGGTACAAACCATTGAGCTGTGACACTACTAACTCCGAATCAAGACGTACCTCAAGAGAGAGAACGCCATGTGAAATGGAATCCCGTAGAAGCTCGATAATGGTGCTATATTCAGTAACATTGTAGACATACACCTCCTGAAGACAGTACCCGACTCATAGGAGTATAAATCACCCAAGCAGCAGAGGCTGAGTGCTGAGTGTGACGGCTTGCACCATCCGCAAATCCTATGTAGGTGGAAGATTCCATTGACATCTTCCAAAAGAAACATAAACTAATCACAAACCCGATCACGATAAGAAAAAGACCTAACTATGAAAAGTTGTACAATAATATACAACAAGCATCCTTGGCTAAAGATCATGCATAGTATTTTTTGAGATAGAGCCCATTTCTAGGCTTCGCCAAAGCTGTGCCTTCGTAATCGACTAACTCATAGGAACCCTTCTCTAAGACACGCTTGACCACGTAAGGACCACACCACATAGGATTAAATTTCCCTACCCCCAAGGGTTCTTTCGATTGATCCCACAAAAGGACCAAGTCTCCTTCACTAAACACTCTTGGACAGATAGACTTGTCATATTGGACCTTAACACGATGTTTATTAACCTCTAGAGCCACCAAGGCATCTCGATGCTGCTCATCAAGTTTCTTGAGGTGGACCAAATGCTCCTCCAAAGGTGAAGTGTCTGGTAAGAGTTCCACAGCTAGCTTCAACGAAGGAATCTAGCATTCAACTGGAAATATCGACTCCACTCCATGCACAAGCTGATATGGAGAAAAACCAGTGGCAGTCTTAACCACGGTTCGATATGCCCACAAAGTAGGGTATAACATAATATGCCAATTCATCTTGCTCTGTGCGATGGTTCATTGGAGAATGGACTTAAGTGATTTATTCACTGCTTCAACCTGTCCATTTGCTTGGGGCTAGTAAGAAGAGGAGTGCTCTTGCTTATACCCTAACTTGGATGCCAACCCTTCTATCATACGGTTCTAAAAGTGCAAGCCATGGTCAGTGACAAGCTCTTTCAGAATCCTGAACCGATTAATGATTTGGTTGAATACGAAGTGAGCGGCTGTTTCACCGTCGGATTTTACTGTAGGCATTGCCTCAGCCCATTTCGTGAAATAATCCACAGCCACTATAATATGATTGTGCCCCCCAACCAAAGCTAGGTTGCAATCCATAAAATCGAGCCTCCACTTGGTGAAGGGACCGACGATGATAATGGGATGTAACGAGGCAGGCTTCAAGTGCATATTTCGTGTGAACACCTAGCAAGGGTGGCACCTCTTGACCGCATCAACACAATCTTTAAAGATTGATGGACAGAAATAACCTGCTCTCAAAATCTTTTGAGCTGTAGAAAGCCTAGATAAATGACCACCACATGCCCCTCTGTGGAAATCATTCAATGCAACCTCAGCCTCCTCATGAGTTAAACAACATCATAAAATGGAATCTACCCCACGGTGGTACAAAGTATTGTCCACTATAAGGTAGTTCTTAGAGACGTGACGTAATCGTCGTCGTTCATCTCGCGAGAGGTGAGTAGGGGTCCTCTGTGTTTGCAGATATACTATGATATCTCCATACCATGGGTTAGATGTTGAGATTAAGAATATGTGTTCATCGACAAACGTATCTTCACAAACCAACTCCTCGGCCTCGCTCGGGAAATCCGATATAAGCTTTGCAAAAATTAACGACTTCTTCGACTTTGTCGAAACAAATTGAGATCAAATTCTTGCAGAATGACAATCCATTTATTATACTTTCCCCAATCATCCTTCATGTGAGGACGAACTGAAACGAATTGACATGGGCCACAACCAAGGTCTGGCGAAGGAGAATATAATGTCTCAAACGCTGAACCGCATGTACAGTCGCTAAATCAAGCTTCTCAACATGAGAATAACGAATATCTGTGTCACGAAAGGTTTCAGCTCAGATAATATATGACATGCTCTTGGAGCTCCTCATCCTCCTGAACCAACACCATACCAATCGTCTCTAAAGACACGGCCACATATAATAGGAAATCACGGCTATAATCCAGAGGACTAATCACCGGGGCCGATGCTAGGGCTCGCTTAAGTGCATCAAAGGACTCCTGGGCTCACTCATCCCATTCAAAGGGATTATCCTTCTTCAAGAGACGCATGAAGCCTCTAGTCAAATTGGCAAAGTTGACCACAAATCTTTGTAAGAAGTTTGCCATACCTTGCAAACACTGAAGATGATGAATGTTCTTCGGGGGAGACAACTGAAGTATTGCCTCAACCTTTAAGGGATCGACTCTTATGCCCTCCTTTGAAACGATGAATCCTAGTAAACGACCTGACTTCACACAAAAGATGCACTTATGAGAATTTAATCGAACCGAATAGTGCCGGCATCTTTCGAAGACCAATCTCAAGTGATAGGGATGACGCATTCTCATACGAGAATGAGCAGCAAGGTCATCCAAAAATACTTCAAAAATAGACTTGAGATCGTGGAAAATCAAGGTCATCGCCCGCTGAAATTTAGCTCCAACGTTTTTAAGGCCGAAAGGCATTTTCTGATATGCAAACGTTCCCCAAGGACAAATAAATGCAGTCTTGTGTTGGTCCTCAAGTTTAATCTGGATCTGATTATACCCAAAAAATTCGTCCATGAAGGAGAACACCTCGCTACCCGCACACTCATCCAAAATCTGATCTATAAATGGTGTGGGGAAGTTATCCTCAGGAAAGGCATGATTCAAATCACGGAAATCAGTGCATATTTGGATCGTTCCCTGCTTCTTATCCACCAGAACGAGGTTTGAAACCCACTCCGTCAAGGGAACAGGATAGATGAAACCGGCTTTCAACAACTTCTTTATCTATGCCTTAATGGTAGGTGCTTTCCTAGGATTCACAGCGTGTAAACATTGTCAAACAGGCTTAGCGTTGGGGTAAGTCTTAATCTCATGTTCAATAATCCGAGGGTCAATACCTGGCATCTCATCATAAGACCAAGAAAAAACATCACGGAATTCCTTGAATAGCTCGGTATATTCGAGAATCTCAGCATGGGAACATTCCGCCCCAATATAGACATTCTCAATGGTGCCAGGATTTTAAGAGATGTTGATAGAAATCATTGAAGATATGTTCGCCATGTTCCCATCAGCCATCTAACCAGGAGAGCTTAATGGAACCATGGGACTACCAACTCTTTGACTAAGAATCTCCCTATAATCCTCATGCTCCAAAAGGTCAAGCGGTGGAGGGAAATATGATCTATGATGAAGTTCCTCCCATGGTGGCTCAATGCCCGACATAGCCTCTATGATCGCTTCATCTGAAGGGAAAACCATATCAAGGCAGTCGTGGGCATGAGAAGACTATACTGCCCATGCCGGCAGCACATAGGGGTCTTCCTCTTCCATCCACGAAGAGGAAGAACAAGGCTCTGCAACATTCTTAAAATTGGCTTGATAAGCTATCATGGCTGCAGGAAGTGGCACATTGGTCTCGACAGGCTCACTCGAAATACTCAGTGTAGGAAGAATCCAAGGATCTTCCATATGAGTCATTTGAAAAGACACTGAGGTCGTAGAAGTCGAATCCTTATCGAAACAAGATCCTATCATGAGGATAGGTGCAGGACAACTAAGGCTTCCCATGAGGGATGGATACATGCCTACACCCACACTCCCAGTTGCCGGCTGAGAGTGTTCAATGATCGGGACTGAAGCTCCTAAAGATGTAGTAACCGAGGAATTCTTGAATGTCATTTGATCAATCGTTACAATATTCTCATTATGTGGAAAGCATACAACGCGGAACAAGGAAAAAGCAACGACTTGCATACTATACATCCAGTTCCTACCCAACAAGAGATTGTAGTCGAGGGGCGCATTAACCACCTCAACCTCTATGGCAACGGTCTTCCCCCCCAAATGGATTTTAAGGGACAGAAGGATGCCGTGCGGCCTAAAAGATCTCCCATCAAAAGCAGTTAACATAGTCGCTAATTTCAACAACTCAAGAGAACCAAGACCCTTCCAACAGGACAAAGACATCACAGATGCAGCAGCGCCCTTGTCAATCACAGTGCGCTTGACGATCATATTAAGACATTCTATGTGTACCAAAAGTGACACATAGTAGGGCAAGCGAGGCTGATGTCCTGCGGTTTTAAATTTGATCACTGAGGAAGAATCATCACCGTTCACACCAAGAGCAGAAAGCAAAGCCTTCCTTTGCGAAGGACAACTCTGAAGCACTTCTAATGCAGACATCGCACAAGGAGTATGGCCCAAATCCTCGACAACTGAATAATTATGGGCAGCTCAGGAATTTGGATTATACCCCAAGTGCTTAAGTACCCCCTTAGGAATGCAAGGTATAGCCTCAAGTTTATCCGCGGGTTTCTTAATGTGCAAAGGGGTTCCTAGTGGATCAGGTTCTTTGCCTGGGTTGAGTTGTGACGATCCATAATCTTTCTCATGAGTCACAACCTTGGCAGCATAGACCATGTTAATGCACCCACGAGCACTAGTCTCTAGTGGATCATTCTCACTAGATTGCTCCTGGGACTTCAAGTTCATATTCTGGTTATGCAGTAAAGGGTTCGTTAGCATAGCTGGGCCTTGTGCTAAGAATATCGAAGCTTCATCAATTTGAGGGCACAAGTAAGTGAGGTGATCATCCTTACATAGCTTGCAAGGGAACTTAACCTTAAGTTTCGCTTGCTTGTCCCCACCAGTATTTTGACTGTTCTTGTCATTATTGGTAGCATTCTCATTCCTATTCCCACCCTTTTGATTATTATTCTTACCCTTTATTCTATTCCGTCTGGGCTTCTGGTTACCCTTCTGGTCCGACGATTGCACAGAAAGTACATTCACCATTTGGGTGGGTTGAGATGAAGCCATAGCTTGTCCCAAAGTAGACTGGTTGAGCGACAATTGACTAACTTGTTTTGCAACCGAGTCCGCAGGTTTCGCACTTGCACAACCCACAATTCCATCGGCATGTGGTCCAGGTTTGACCTTGGGATCGAAACTGGAACGAGGAGCATTGGGAATAATCTCATACAACAAACCAGACTGAGCATAAATCAAGTCTAGTTCCTGCGCCCTAAATATTTCTTGTTCCTCATTCTGCACTCCAGATGTGGAAACATCCTTTGCAATATATGGCAATAAATACTTGAGGAACCACTTGAGAAGTAACTCTGGTGGTATAAAAGCTTTAATTAATCTCTTCCATCTATGCCACTCCTGAATATGATTAGAAATATGGGTGGCTTTATCTTGCCAAAATTTCGACAAGAGTTCAGTACCAACGTTATAGCGCACTGGTAGCTGGAAGTGATTAAGAAAATTCATCACAAGATCGTCGAACAAGGTAAAAGATCCCTTTGGTAACTCTATATACCATTTTGCAGCAGGCCCTGTGAGGGTGCGTTGAAATAGTTGCAAGTGGACTGAGTCCCAATTTCACCAACAGACAGCTTTGACTCCAGAAATCAATCTTTCCCAATATGCAATAGAAATAAAATGTCTAACACTAAAGGATCAGACCTCGTACCTTATTCCAGACGGTTGAAGTAGATCCCCATTGAGCTTTCCAATCTTCATCTTGAATTGATATAATACTTCCTCGACAACAAGTAAACAATACAAGCATACTATATATCATGGTGTTAGATCTATTCTAGCATATATAATCAATAATGTAAAAGCATTTGACATATTCCAATGGATACAATATTTAATCAAATACACATCATTGGACAAGAAAAGATATTTCCATTAATATAAATTAGAGATTACAAGATATATACAACCTCTGACGACACGTCTACGAATCGGAGAAACTGAATCCCCCACTTGGGCCTCCACCACCTCAATCCTCCATCTCATGATAGCAAGCTCACTAGCAAAAGGAAAGCTTGGGAAGAACACAAAAGTGCTCCAAGGGACAAAGGGATGCAGACTCAAGTACAAATTCCGGCAACAATGGACTATAGTTTCATTACTCTCAATCTCTCTATATGCCTTCAATGTACCAAGGGGTTCCTTATATATAGCTTCACAAGGGATAATGAAGAGTCGAATCCGAGTGATCTCAAGGCATATGGAAGGCCAGGAGTCGAATGAGTCGGATCCATGTCAAGGAAAACTACAAAAGGATTTGGATTATGCACACATCCCGATGTACGCGGTTATAGGGGTCAAACCCACGTATGTACGCGGTTATCGGGTAAAAAGCCACGTATATAATTTTTCATATAATTTTAGGGATGATCAAGGAAACATCAAAGGATAAAAGATAGTCCATGGGGTCTAAAGAGTCTTCAACGGGACAGGGGAAGGCCATACAAAGTGTGATTCACCTAGAGTGGTGAAATCCGCTATAACAGATGCCCCCTAATGTGTGAGGTCAGAGGGGTCATACGATGGCCGAAATACATTATAAGTCCATCCCAGAAGTGGAGTGATGAAGGATCCCAAATGGAATACCAACCACCCAATTAGCATAGTACCATAATACAACTCTGCATATAACTGCAAGTACATATAGCAGTCCCGAATACATAAGAGTACAATGGCCATGAATAGGCATAATACATGATATCACATATGTGGTCATCTCCACGTACAATATACATAGATCAGAATATCCATGATGAAGATATACAAAGGACCATGATCTCCAAAATGGCTGAAGATATACAATAGATCAAGATCTCCATAGTGGCTGGAAATATCTGACATACACTGGAATGAAGTCACGAGAGCTGAAATCTCATGAACACTGGCACAATCAAGGAGGTAGCATATAAGAGATGCCACCAGTCTGGAAAGTCTTCTACACAAACCGCTATGAGTACATGTCCTACTATGCGAATAGAGGTGTCGAGGTCGAACAT
>LPNX010556644.1:153601-169391 GCA_001517045.1 Pseudotsuga menziesii
TACCATTCATTGATGTATACCGTTAACAGACGTGAGATTACCCACCGATAATGAAAATGGGAATCAAGGTACTAGAGTGAAAACTAACAAGTGTGAATAGATGTGTTGAGGTCGAACACTTGAGAGAATCCATCGATCAGGGGACATTGATGAATTCCCAAGAAACTATTGATGGCGAGAGAACCTACCGCTGATGACTGCAAGTCTCAAGGCACTCAAAAGGACTCTAGATTCCAATCCCAGAATAAATGATCTGAAGTTGAGGGGATGAAATCCACTGGAAGGAGGGAATTAAGGCATCCCCCATCATCCAACACAAGGTACTCAGCAAAGCTGTCTAATGTGGAAGGACTCGATCATAGGTGCACGAACCAGTAACTGTACCGGGAATGGCCGACATGCAAAGTCAAGATAACTGAGGAATGGCAGACTCAGGTTTCAACTTCCTTCGAACAAGAGCATAATGGCATATGGTGACTGAATGAAGGCAGCATAGACTTGATATACAAACTGGGACATCTCTATGACACAAGAGTCATCAACAGAGGCTCCATAGGGACTGGAAGCTTAACCAGTCGATGGAGATAAACTCAGATAAACGAGTACAGCTCCAGGAATCAGTCCAACTTTGATATAGTATGCTTGTATTGTTTACTTGTTGTTGAGGAAGTATTATATCAATTCAAGTTGAATATTGGAAAGCTCAATGGGGATCTACTTCAACCGTCCGGAATAAGGTACGAGGTTTGATCCTTTAGTGTTAGACATTTTATTTCTATTGCATATTGGGAAAGATTGATTTCTAGAGTCAAAGCTATCTGTTGTGGTACCCCAAGCCATTGGAATTTCACTCACTCTAGGTGAGTCACACTTTGTATGGCCTTCCCCTATCCCACTGCAGACTCTTTAGACCCCATGGACTATCTTTTATCCTTTGATGTTTCCTTGATCATCCCTAAAACTATATGAAAAATGATATACATGGATTTTTACCCGATAAACGCGTACATACGCGGGTTTGACCCCTATAACTGCGTACATCGGGATGTGTGCATAATCCAAATCATTTTGGAGTTTTCCTTGACATGGATCTGACTCATTCGAATCCTGGCCTTCCATATGCCTTGAGATCGCTCGGATTCGACCCTTCATTATTCCTTGTGAAGCTATATAAGGAACCCCTTGGTACATTGAAGGCATATAGAGAGATTGAGAGCAATGAAACTGTAGTCCATTGGGTCTAAAGAGTCTGTAGTGGGATAGGGGAAGGCCATACAAAGTGTGATTCACCTAGAGTGGTGAAATCCACTATAACAGATGAGGTGCAAATTGGTCAAATCAGACAATAAATGAAGCAATTACAATAGACGGAGCGACAACACAAATTGGAAAGACCCACATTTAATGACCAAGGTGTGCATTGGATTTGCAGAATCAATGGAGGATCTGGCCAATCAACGAGATATTTGGAAATCATGCTTCAAATATCTCACATGGAAGGACCGAAGGCTATAAAATTAGGTCGATGGGCATGGTTTGACCCATTGTGCACATTGAGAGGAAGAATCTGAGAAAAGAGAAGAAGATTCAGAGAGAGGATAAGCGTAAGAGAGAAGAGAAGTGTTGTAGATACCATGGCATAGATTATTTTGAGCACTAGTATGCATGAAACACCAATGGCGAGGGTATCTATCGTAGAAGAACAACCATAGATCGCATATCGTAGAAGAACAACCATAGATCGCATATAGGAGTGACACTCATCCGATCACTATGGAAAAAAGAACCAAGACAACCTGAATCTTGAAAAGGGGGGTTGCAGCAGAGGGAGAAGCTGATGAATCAACCACAACAAAAGAAGAAACAATAGTAATCAGAAAACCATAAGGGCCGACGATAGAATAAATCCCAGGGTATACCACCAAAAAGGGAAGGGGTGACAATGGTATGCATTGGAAAAAACAATAAGTATGCCATCACAATTCCGATAATACCTAAGGGCATCCACTTGATGAACAATATAGTGTCACGACTATAGAAACTACAATATAACAACCACAATATATTGGCATTCCCAAAATGCACCCAGGGCACATACAAGGAAAGATCACACGATGACGAAGTTCCAATCACCAAAGAGCCGAAACAATGGCCATTGGGACTACATCGATCTAGGATACTGTCAATCATCCACATGTCGCATGTTGGATGATCCACATAGGTTAATGTGTGTGTGAAGTAGCTATTGGAATGTTTCCATGGTGGTTATTTGTGGCTAGGAACAAATATCCCAATTACGATCGACTTGATATCCTAGATCACCAACCTACCCAAGGCAAGGGTTGACCCATCCTAGTACTTTCAAGGAAAGGACAACAATAAGAAGTTAGCAGTGGAACTGAGAAACAAGTATGGCATAGTAAAATATAAAAGGAAATATGGCATTGATACCATTAATGATCAGGTAGTGTGAATCAAAACAAAGTTGTTGACGGTCAAGATAGTGCGGAAGAATCACCCGAACCAGTGCACATCGGGGGTGATTGCATCCGTGAAGCGGTGCACAGCTGGCATACAAATGAATTGGTCACTTTTCTTGTTGAATGAGCGGATGGAGGATGCAGTGTTGGAACAAGAGGTCGGTAAGTCGTTCACTTATTCTTGGTTACTAATACTCATTGTGTTTTTCATATGGATGGAACCAAAGCATTACCAAGGAATGGAGGTTGACACTGTCAACATTTTCCAAGGAATGAGGTATAAAAACCTATGGGCACTCAACGAAAAGGAAAGACAAACCACCAACGACATTCAGTTCTACCTTTAATTGGATGCAATGCAGGAGGAAGTAATCAAGGTACCATGACTCACAGACTGAGCTACAAGGAAGTACCAGAGGATTACATGGTTGGTGATGGGACCCCACACCATACACATTCAATAATGACAAGATCCGTAAAAGTAATGGATTGCGACACAATATAAGCTAACATATGAGGAGTTGGATGCCATTATAGAAGAATGGCCTGTAGAATGAAAAGTTTCATTAAGTGGCAAATAACTATTAGACCCAAAAGATGGACCACCGACGGATATTACAAAAGACCAAGAGGAGCACATGGATTCAGAGGATGAAGAGAATTCCAAGCACCAGGTTGAGCAAGGTGAGGGAAGCAGAACCAGAGAGCTCTCTGATGAATAAGTGAACAAATTCTTAGTAGCAATCAATATGTCGACCAATGAGAGTCAGATGAAAGTGACACAACATGCAACAAGATATTTCCACATGGTTACACAACTACTATAGACATTCATGAATGCAGTGCTCGAGACAGGGATATTGTAGAAAGGAGTGCTTCAAAGGGCGGTCGAAGTGGACATTGGCACAAAAGTGCGTCTGGTTCAGATTATGCCATAGGTGCTCACAATAGGAGATGAGGATGTAGATGCTACACTACGATGGTACAACCTGATAGGTCTCGATCGAAACCTGCTTCTGATGTCGATGCTGGCACAGATTCAACTCACAGCAAGTGATTAGATCCAATATCATGAAGCCACAGCCCACGATCAACTAATCTTCTCCACACAACAAGTTCAAATCACTTAAGAGGATCTTCAATGACTACAGACAAAAAAGGAGGCTGTTGTTATCACCATTTTTGGGATAAGTATTTGAAAGGGGTCATACCAGAGAAAATACAAGGTGAAGTCTAAATTTTTTATCTTACGACATAATGGGTATGCAAAAGGGGTTTTTAAAGTATTTTGAAGGACTTATTACTAAGATTAAAAATGATATATGTGAAGAAAATATTGAATTGACCTTAGAAATGAGTTTTGTGGGAAAATCTGCCTTTGTGTTATATCATAGCAAGATTGAGTAGTGTAGATCTACAACAAAGGAAATCGATGGTTGTAGATGAATCCACAGGGATAAGTTACAAGGCATAAATAAATTTGATTACATGCGGAATGGGTTAACATGAAAATGAAATCTACCGTCAAATGAGCACAAGGAAGTAGATCTATGACCAATAAAAAATTTGTTAATAAAACATACGCGGAGGAATGAGTTTTCCATTTCAGTAGAATCAGGTACAGTCTACAAAGATCAACAATGAAGATAAGGATTGTAATGAGATCAACGGATGGAAATAATTTCCCTGGAAGAATATGCGCAGAGAAAATATTTTCAGAGGCCAGCAGAATTTGGTAGGGCTATCACTGGTTGATGCCTGAGATTTAAAGGGTAAAGACATCAACTGTCCAAATAAATTCCGTGAATTGAACAAGCGCAGATGAAATAACTTTTGAAATCAGTGGAATGTGTAGGGTACTCATATTTTGATGGTCTATATGAGGATTTGATCTAGATCAAAGGCTGTAGATCATTCCACTGGGTAAACCTACACGGAAGGAAACATTTTCCAAAGTAGTGGAAATTGGTACAGGGTGCATGTTTCATTGATTGTGATGGAAATGCAATTTAGATCAAGGCATAAAAATGATTCTACTAATAGAAGATGAATGGGTAAAAGAGATTGGTGCACTAGTAGAATTAGTTAAAGTTCCCTCATGATTAATGGTGTGTACTTAATCAAATCAAGATCTATGGTCATGGTTGATTCCACTGAATCAAAGTACACGGGATAAATTGATTAGAGTATCGGAGGAATACATTAAAAGGGATCAAAGATGAATGGTTAAGATCTAAGAAGGTTTAGATCTAATATGGTGTAAAATTACTCCGTTGGGAGAAAGTACATACTTGTTATGGAAATAATGTTGAGAGAAATAATTAAAAGAAGAATTTGATATATGATGGAGATTTTCTAGAAATGAGATCTAGGGTTGAATATCAATCTGCTTAGTTGAGGTGTTGTTTAGTTATGAGATATATATAACATGTTAAAGAAAATAAATATCTACGATGGGAAATGAATTAAAGTTGGATCTATGGTTAATATTTTTTCCACAACTGAAAGTTACAAGAAGGATAAAAGTGGCAGTATATTAGGAACAAGGGTAAATATGGTTTAAACAGAGATCAAGATCAATGACTCAAAACAAAAGGAACAAGATGGATAGATGAGAAAAGGTTCCGCTAAATAATATGCATGGTTAATAAGAAGGAAAAAATAATATAAAAGTGAAGGCACATGGATCTAGGTTATTTGTTTGTTTATGCATCAAAAATCAAAAGTTTGGGACTGTGCGGAAATGACCAGCTCAGACAAATATTTGGACCACTTTTCGAGAAACCAGGTAGGATATTTATACCCACCAATTAAGTATTTGAAATAACTGAGGTAGAAGAAGTAGAGTTTCATACTTTGGAATACCAGAGGATGGAGGATATTTTGAAGATAAAGATTCATAGGTTTTTGATACTTTATTGTTAAATGGTTCCATAGATTCAGTAAAAACCAAATTAAAAGTTCTCAAAGAACAGGGAACAAAAGTTCATGGTTTTTTCAGGTCCTATTTTCATCTTTTTTTCTACTGAGCAAACCCTAAATTTTCCCAAATTCGTCGACTGGTGCGCGTGTAATTATTCATCTTATGACAGGGTAATTATGGATGTAACAAAGTCCAAAATCCTTTTCCCAATCAATCCACTTGTTGTCTGAACTACCTTTGTTTTTCCTACTGAATTCACTCAGGTATCTAAATATTTTAATGAAGAAAATGTACTCCAATTTTTCAGAGAGTCCAAAATTGATAAAAAAATAAGTTTTCTTTAACACGTGCTTCTAGCCGGATGTCTCATTACAAAACTAGTCTTTCCCTGTAGATTCTAGTCTATTCAATGATGAAACCTATTATCACATATATAGTAGTCGGGCTACCATATTCTATTTTTCAGATTCAGTACATTTTTCAACCAGCTCCCCTACATATGAGATGTTGAGATGAGAATTTACGATGGATCATTATTTATTTGATGGACTATAGCACTCTCCTATGCCAGGACTGAGTCTCAGGACACTCAGATTTGAGGACTGATGTAGCCATTTAGACATGTGCAAAGCAGTTAGCAGTGCCCATATTTGCATCAGTGTTTTCTCATTGGACAGATATTGATTCAGATGGATTATTTGCATGATTATGACTCAACTTATATCATATTGTGTTATGGTTATCATTGATCTTATACTCATTTTTATGACATGTGTTAGCATTTAGTATCATGATTTGGAGGTCATATAAATATGTGGACATGGATGTATCTATATTATGTATTGATGTCCCTACTCAAAATTGGAAGTTCTTTATCTATACTCATTGGTTTTACCCTCCTTAGGGAGAATATAGGTAGTCATTCCCACCATACTTTGGCTTGCTAGTGTTATAGCTGATTTTACCACACACGGTTGATCACATATTGATGGCCTTCCATGTCCATCTGCAGACTCTTTAGACCCCATGGACTCATATTATCCTTTGATGATCCAAGTTCATCCCTTAAAAACCTATGTTTATTACTATGTGCGACTTTTAATCCCATACTCGCATGTACACATGACTTTTGACCTCAAACCCACATACATCGGGATGTGTGCATAAGTCCAAATATTTTTGGATTTTCCTCATACGAGTCAGAATAACTTGACTCTTGGCCTTCCAAATTCCTTGAGAACACTCGGATTTGACCCTCCATTACCCTTTTGGAGTGTTATATAAGGAACCCCTTAGATGCAGTGAAGAGGAGGAATTGAAGAGCAAGTAAACTATAGTCCATTGTTGCCACAGTTTCCATATACTTGAGTCTGCATCCCTTTGTCCCTTTGGAGCACTGTGTGTTCTTCCCAAGATTTCCTTTTCTTATGAGCTTGATATCGAGAGATGGAGGATTGAGGTGGTGGAGGCCCAGGTGGAGGACTCAGTTTATCTCTGGTTTGTAGACGTGCCGACAAAGGTTGTCGCTATTGTAATATCTGATTTTATTAATAGAAATATCTTTTCCTATCCAATTATGTGCAATTGAATATGAATATTGAATCCATGGATATGTTTAATTTTTTATGCATCATTGAATATATATGTTAGAGTAGGTCTAACACACTATTATCTAGCATGCTTGTCTTGTCTATTATTGTTCATAGAAAATTGCTAATACAAGTGTGAATTGGAAAGATCAATGGGGATCTACTTCAACTGCCCAGAATAAGGTACAACTTGACATCCCTTAGTGTTAGATGTTTGGTTTCTCTTGCATATTGGGAAATATTGATTTCTAGTGTCAAAGTTGTCTGTTGTGGTACACCCCAAGCCATAGGAAGATTCTCTCTGTAACAGAATTGGCGACTCCACTGGGGAATTTCCTTGTTTTTGTTTAGGGTTGGGGGCACAATGTGCTTGATATTATTGACTTACTCTTTGTTTATCCCTCTTTCTATGTCGCATTTTATAGTATGTTCATACATTGACACTCCCCTTGAGTGGTTTGACCCTTTTCCTACTTTTTACCACTTTCTTCTCTGTATACGTAGGTTTTTGGCTAAAAGGCACATACATACACAGGTTTTTGGCCAAAATTTGTGTATACATGTAGGTTTTTGGCCAAAATCCACATATACATGCAGGTTTTTGCCAAAATCCATGTATATATTCAGGTTTTTGGCCAAAAGTCGCTTATACATGCATATTTTTGGCCAAAATCGGTGTATACATGCAGGTGTTTGGCCAAAAGACATGTACATATGATGTTGTTCTTTATATAATTGCGTACATCCTCCCTTTTGGTTGAGTTTGAGGTTGTGGGAAGTTGTTGGGTGGGTTGTGAGTGTGGTTGGGTCTTCCTGGATTATGATGTTGTCTGTTGACTACTTCTTTCGTGACCAGAGACCATTTTTTAATTGATTTTTATTTGAAAGTAGTTCTAGTCATTTATCTGCTTTTTTGTTTTTCCATTAGTGCATTACTCTTTTTGTCTCAGTCTCTTACTGGGCTTGTGTTTTATACTTGCTACAGAGATTGAGTGTTTTTTATGACTTTTATTGCATTTTCATTCTTTTATATTGAAAATATAAAATAGTTGCATTCTTACTTGCATCTTAGATATGGATTTGAGGAGGTACTTGCATTAGATTGGTTGGATGAGAGTTGTGTTTAGGCTTTCATATAGGAAGGATTTCATTGGCATTCAGAAAGGAATAATTTTACATGCATCTCATGTAGTGGCATACCCTATTTTTCATTCTACGCAATTGCACTTGTCATTTCTTGTTAGGTGTGCATATTTACTTCACTCCTGAGTCATAACTTCATTAGTTTCATGACCATTTCCTTTTGAGTAATCACATCCAATTAAAATCAACGCTTAATTAAAATGAACTACTCATTTTTCTTTTATAGGGTTCACCAACAAGATTAGGTTTTAGAGTCTTGGAATAGTTCATTGTGAGTCAATTCTCCAAGACTACTAAATACAAACAATTAGGTGTCTATCCAGGTGAGAGTGTGAAATCCTTGGTATAATTAGTGTTTCTCCGGATGCTCCTCTTACACAGGAGTTAAGCATGAGGAAACGTGCACGATTGTGATTGGGATAGCCCTTGGCCACTTTCTGTGAATGCCAGAGATATTTCTAGGATCGTATTCATATATGGGGGCTCTTTTGAGTTTTGGGATTTACTACCCTGCCCATACGGTCAATCCTGCCTATGAATGTCCGCCTGAGCATTGGGTAAATTGGGGTGACCTTAGTTTCCTTACCTAGGTATCATAGGGGGTACTTGTAGAGGTTATTCTATAGGTGTCCTAGCCAGATAGGGGTCGGATAGCACAGTCGCTTTATGTGTTGAAGATGAGGGCCACTATAATTGGTTACGTACCTCTGCTTATAGTGTATGGTAGTTTTGAGCCTCTCCTAGGAGAGACATACCTGTTGCATTCGGGAGCTCACATATCCTTCCCTTGGTTTGCTTTAATTTTGGCTATATATTTTCTTAGGAGTGTGCTCTTTGTGCACTAGTTGCCCCTTGGGATCGCGGTTACTTGAGTATATTTATGCTTTCTTGAGTTCAGATCCTTTTATTTTTGGCATGCCTGGTATCCTATCACTTGTCCTTGGTTCTAGTACGGACCCTGGTGTCGAACTTGGGGGCATCACAACCCCTTACCATGCTCATGGATTTGGGAATGGTCATATTCCATCCTCTACTCCATTTGCAGAGGATTTTTATTCCCTTTGCTCAGTGTTTACACCAGTGGTCACCCTTACGGGGGTGGTAGTGGATACGCAAACGTTGGGTCTACACCTTACATTCCTTCTTATGTCCCATCGTTCACCGCATTGTTTCATTTGAATGTTGTTGTCATGATCAATACTCCATGTAGCCTATAGTTTGGAATCTTTACTAACTATTTCCATCTATTTTGGACTAATATTGTTGTCACGTAGGGTCCATTTTTTGTACACTCTCTCTGAGTCTTTGACTTGTTCTTGCCCATGACATGTATTATTTTGAACTGGCATATAGGTTAGGATTTCACATCTGCTTTCATTTTTCATGACCTTATGACTGTTTCATCTTAACCTTAAGTACAAACCCATTCCATGATGTCATAGAACCTTCTTGTTGTTATTAGAAGTGTCGTTGTATGAATGGTAGAGCTTTCCCATACATGGGTACCCTAGTTAGATCCCATATTTCATTTGGTTCCCATGTTGACATTTCTCCTTTAAGTTGTGGGAGTCCTTTTAGTCCCGCCATGTCTTTGAGAAAGAGTTTCATACTCCTCTTGAACTTTATGCTGGCCATTTCCCTTGGGACTCCCTTGTATATATCAAGTTGTAATTGCATTTTCATGATTTTTACTTGCCTTCTTGAGCTTTATGTTGGCTCCCTGACTTTGAGTTATTATCCATATAGCCCAAGCTTGTCTCATGTCTATCCAAGAAGATCCTTTTTATATATATTTTGTAGCTTGATCATCCCTTTTACCAGGAGGAGACCTTCCCCTGAGTGTCATTATCCTACACATATATCCTTGCATTAAGCATAGGCATGTTCCACTGTTTGGAACTAGTTTTCGTGTCCCTTGACACTCATCTCCTCCTATATTTGTACTATAAATCACTTTTATTATTTTTTAAGCTTTTCAAAATATCTGAAAAAGTCCAAAAAAATAAAAAAACCAAAAATCCAGATAGGAAAATATGCTATCTTTGGCAACAGTTGAGTCGTGTCGTCTTCGAAGAGAGCACTGCATATTACATCCATTGGTTGGGTATTAGTTTGACTTTAGGAGCTGTACTCATTACTTTGAGTTTATGTCCACTAACTAGTTAAGCTTCGAGTCCCTATGGAGCCTCTAATGATGCCTCTTATGTCACAAATATGTCCCAGTTTTCATATTGAGTCCATGTTGCCTACCTTCAGTCACCATTTGCCTTATGCTCTTGTTCGAAGGAAGTTGAAGCCTGAGTCGACCATTCCTCAGTTATCTTGACTTTGGATGTCGACCATTCCTGGTACTATTACTGGTTTGTGCACACCTTGTTCTACCACATCATACAGCGTTGTTGAGTACCTCGTGTTGGTTGATGGGGGATGCCTTAATTCCCTCCTTCCATTGGATTCCATTCCATCGACATCATATCATATATCCTGGAATAGGAGTCTAGAGTCATTTGAGTGCCTTGATACTTACAGTCATCAGTGGTGGATTCTCTCACCATCGACAGTTTTGGGAATACATCAATTTCCCTTGATCGATGGATTCTTCCAAGTGTTTGACCCCAACACATCTATTCACACTTGTTATATTTCACTATGCACCTTGATTCCCATTTTTTTAATCGGTGGGTGATCTAGCGTATGTTAATGGTATACATCAATGACCGGTAATTAAACGATGGACTACCATGTTTGACCTCAACACATCTATTCACATAGTAGGACATGTACTCGTAGTGTTTCGTGTAGAAAACCTTCCAGCTTGGTGGCATTCCATATATGCTACCTCCTTGATTGTTCCAATGTTCATGATATTTCAGCTCTCGAGATTTGATTCCAGTGTATATTAGACATCTTCAGCTATTATGGAGATGTTGATCCATTGTGTATCTTCAGCCATTATGGAGATCTTGATATATTGTACATCTACATCCACTGTGGAGATTCTAATATATTGTATATTGTACATGGTGATGACCACAAATGTCGCATTTTGTATATCATGCCTATTCATGGCCATTGTACTCTTATGTATTCGGGACTACTCTATGTATTTGCAGTCATATTTAGAGATTTACCATTATATTGTGCTGATGAGTGGCTGGTTCTTCCACCTAGGTCTTCATTAATCCACTTCTGGGATGGATTTTATAATGTATTTTGGCCATCATGTTACCCCTCTGATCTCACACATTAGGGGGCATCTTTTATAGCTGATTTTACCACACACAGTTAATCACATATTGATGTCCTTCCATATCCCTCTGCAGACTCTTTAAACCCCATGGACTCATATTATCCTTTAATTATCCAAGTTCATCCCTTAAAAACCTCTGTTTATTGTTGTATGCATATTTTAATCCCATACTCGCGTGTACATGTGACTTTTGACCTCAAACCTGCACAGATCGGGATGTGTGCAGAATTCCAAATATTTTTGGATTTTTCCTCATACGAGTCCAAATAACTTGACTCTTTTCATTCCAAATTCCTTGAGAACACTCAGATTGACCCTCCATTACCCTTTGGGAGTGCTATATAAGGAACCCCTTGGATACATTGAAGAGGAGGAATTGAAGAGCAAGTAAACTATAGTCCATTGTTGCCACAGTTTGCATATAATTAAGTTTGCATCCCTTTGTCCCTTTGGAGCACTATGTGTTCTTCCCAAGATTTCCTTTATTTGTGAGCTTGCTATCGAGAGATGGAGGATTGAGGTGGTGAAGGCCCAAGTGGAGGGCTCGGTTCCTTCGGTTCATAGACATGCCGACAGAGGTTGTCGCTATTGTAATCTCTGATTTTATTAATAGAAATATCTTTTCCTGTCCAATTATGTGCAATTGAATAGGAATATTGAATCCATGGATATGTTTAATTGTTTATGCATCATTGAATATATATGCTAGAGTAGGTCTAACACACTATTATATAGCATGAGTGTCTTGTTTGTTGTTGTCGAGAGAAAATTGCTAATACAAGCGTGAATTGGAAATCTCAACGGGGATCTACTTCAACCGTTCAGAATAAGGTATGACTTGACATACCTTAGTGTTAGATGTTTGGTTTCTCTTGCATATTGGGAAATATTGGTTTCTAGTGTCAAAGATATCTGTTGTGGTACACCCCAATCCATAGGAAGTTTCTCTCCGTAATATCTAGTGTCAGTTTCATTATTCATTGTCTCCACCCATCCATTACCTTCTAGTTATGTTTCATCCTAACTTACTGCTTGACTTGTGGGGTGGAGGACCTTTCCCCACTAGAGCCTTTGTTGGACAAGCTCCCTATTTATTTGTGTCTCAGCTCTGAGTTTCTTAGGATGTGTTTGCTTACTTGAAACAAGTAGCGCTGCCATCAATACAATGTATTTGGAAATAAAATGAATATCTTATAAAAAAAGCCCATTCATGAAAAGTAGTGTTTTTCAACATACGTGAATGCAAGGCTATCCTAATGAAATTGGCTCTAAAAAATATTGCAAAGAAATATCTTAAAACATTCATGAAAAGTAGTGTTTTTCAACATACATGAATGCATAAAGCCTAAATGACAAAAGTCCATTTAAAAAAACGTGGACAAAGGCTATGGAAAATCAAAGGCCCAAAAAGCAATGGTTCCTAAAAGTAATATCTAAATATTGTTGTCCTTACTTGTATTGAGTTGGATTGTGGGCATTTGTCAAGGTGAGTAAGCACCTCTAAAGTAGTTCACCCATTTGTGAGGCACTGCCATCCATTTTGTTGTTGTTTGTCCGGCATATGGCTATAGTGAGTATCCCCTTTCCATATCCAAAGTGTCACAGTGTTGAGTGAGAAGTCATCCTTTGGCCTAACCTTATGAATTTTAGCCTTCACCCTTCACTAGCAAATTGACTACAACTATGAAGTGAGTATAGTCTTGAAAGTCTGGTCTGAGTTATAATAAATAAAACCCTATATATGTATTTGGTTGATGTACCACTAGTGAAGTGATTGCTATCTGTTATGATTGTTACTTAAATGATTTGTAGAGCATGTCTTAGCCTTTTAACACTTGCAGCAGATGGATGTCATCCTGAGTTACATTATTGGTATCTGGTCATTTACAGGTTATTATTTTGTCTAATTGATATTGTAGAGGATCAGGCAGAGACCTGGAGAGGATATGAGTATATAAATTAGATGTATTTGGACTTTCTGAGTCCAGTGAGATAGCTTGTTTTCAGTTCCAGGCATTTACAGAGATGGTCAAGTTCATTTTACCCTTCTGGTGCAGTTTTGCTTCACTAGATGGAAGGTCTGAGCAAGGAGATGATTTTGTTGGATCTCCTAGGGCATTGTATGGGGCATAGGGGGTCCATCCACTTGATTATACCATAGTACCCCCCTCCCAAAGAGATTGGTGGGATTAGTTGTACAACGCAGGAACCCTAGGAGGATGTTTCGGGCCTATCATGTTTCCCGATGTAGATTAAAAAATAAGTAAATGGCTACTGAAGAAATCAATTTGGGATAATGCGGAAAGTAAATGGAATGGGATGATTTCTGATGATGAGAGTGATTTCTTCCTCACCTTCTCCAACAGTTGCAACACCTGGATAGGACCACATATATTTTTTGGGCATTTTATATTTTTTTCTAGAGCTTTTGGAGGCTCATGATTTCCTCAAGGAGGCACAATTTCATAGTTTAAAAAATTATATTATTTTGCTATGCCATGGGGATACCCATAGGGAGTTAGTTAAAACTCCAGGGACCCACCATGTGCTTCATGTTTTTCTTGTTGAATGGGATCCTATTGTAATCTCACGGATCACAGAGGGTTACCAATAATACACATTAAAAGCATACAGACATATCAGAGACAAGAGACAAGAACACATATGTGGGATAACATATTATATTATATGAAAAGGGTCCATACTAACACAAAACTGAACCAAGTTCTCAGCTGGCTCAATAGCCTGATATATATGATTTACAAACAGTTACAAATAACTACATGTTGGTTCAGTCAACTGACATGACCTTATAGTCATATTACCGACTAGCTCCTCCAACATCTCCCCCATGAACAAAACTGTTATTCTTCCCGAAGAAACAGGGGAGGTACTCAAAAATTCTTTGCCTGTCTAAAGTAGTTATTTCTTTGTTTTTTCTTTTTATGGGCTGTGAAGTCGGATAGTTGGTCGTTTCTGTACACAGACTTCAACAATTGCTTCTTCTGTCACAACCAGCTGATGTTGGAATTCTCTCCAATTTTGTAGTATTTTCTGGATGTTGATGGTTAATGTTGTAAGGATTGATAGTGTCGACATATTCTCTTGAATGGAAAGGTCTGCTATCTTTTCCATGTCAAGACCCATAAACTAGTCTTTTTCTTCTGTCGTCTCCAGAAGTCTTTTCATCTACGGACAGATGGTGTCTAATTTGTCCAAGCTCCGGAGTGCCTTCTGTACCCACTGGTGTGCTTGTCGCTCAAGCTTCCACAGTTTGGTTGTTTTGAGCACGATTTGATCTTCGACAGTGCTTCTCAATGCTTCTTCCGTGCTCTTTCTCTTCTCTAGTGCTTAATTTCTTGTCGAGTCTGTTGGGTCTGCTGGAAGACTTTCCCATAATAAGCAGGCCAGTCTCGTAGTACCCTGTTGGCACTCCAACAAATCCCTTTGATTTTGTGCGATATCAAGGGATCCCCATATGAATTTTGTAAATATTTAACTTTTGGGTTGGTTTTGATTGATTTGGTAAGTGATTTGATTGCTATTATTTCTCGATCTTTCACTCCTTATGCTACTTGTTCTTGGGATTGATTCTTCTTTTCATGAGTGAATTGGATGACATTAGTTGCTTGAATGAAGCCACTTTTTGATAAGCTTTTATCTTGGTTATTTTCTCAATTATATTTAAAAAGTAAATTATTTATACAAATTGAGAATACATAATTATTCTTAAATAAATTTTTGGTATAATTTTGATAGATATTCCAATACAAAATCTTATTATCAAAATATTTTATTTAAAAGGACTTTTCTCTATATATGATGACTTAAGTATAGTTTTCTAAAAGTTCTTTTATTATTATTAAAAACCATTAACTTATTTAAATAGTTATTTTGAGTAAACTCATAATGAATTACAGCTAATGCTAAATATTTTGCATAAACTAGAGTGTCATTGGTATTTTAAATCACCACAAAGGATGGATGGTTAAAAGGGCGTAGGCATATTAAAGTCATATATAAATATTCTTAATATTATGTAAGTTTATAAAACTTACCATCCTTTTATGCAAAAGTGTAATCTTATGAGGTTTAACCCCATGTTTAGATTAAAGAGAATTTTGGCTTTTGTTCTCTCACAGGTTATGAAGAATGCGATTTATAAGAAGATATCATTGCTATCATCTATTCATAAAAGAGGATGCCTCGGATTCATAATAAAGAAGATTGAGATGCCAAATCGCCTTTTAATCAGAAAGGAAACTGCATTGAACATGCGATTGTGGAAGTAGTTGAAGTCTCATTAAAAATTGTTGAAATATTGTAACTTCGAAGAATATTCTTTATGTATCTTTTGTGGTCCCCGATGGTCCAACCGGGAGAACCACTTGTATTACATTGTACC
>LPNX010556644.1:176079-202165 GCA_001517045.1 Pseudotsuga menziesii
TTGCAGTCAAAAGAGATCAATATTAACTCATCAAATTTTCCATGATGCATCATAAATATAGTGGTTATCCACATTGATATGTATATCCAGGTGTAGATCGTATTTCCACTTGTCCTTGGAAAATGGAGGCTGCATAGAACTACCAAAGTTATAATTAATATGATCGCAGTTATGTTCTAATGGATAATTATAATGCATAGTGCTGGCAAACAATAGCGAGGATTAAGGTGAAGAAATTGCAAAGATACCAGAACATTCATGAACGAAGAACATATGGTGAATTCATGAAGTGAAAAGGGAAAATTCTTATCCTTTTTTTATTTCATCCTTCAAAATGTTGTATTGACACAGCTCATGCATATATTTCTTTTGGCGGTTTAATATATATTCGATGTGTATGTTTGATGAGAGTTTGGATATGGTTAATTCCTTTTTATTGTTTTTGCAGGTATTTCCTTTTGTGGGGTTAATGTGCTCCAAATATTAACACTAGAACATTGAATGGAACACAGAGATCATAAAGGTTAAACATACCATTTTATGAAGAAATATGCTATCAGATTGTAGATATTCCAACCACTCTAAGTTGTTACCAGATTCTAGTGGATATAGCCTGATCTTGTTCAAGCAAGAAGAGATGAAGTTAGCGAGTTCATCAAGGAAAAATGGGAGAATCACAGTAGTTAAAGAGATAAGAAGAAACCGATTCCCGTCATTATTCAGGAGGTGATTTTATGTTGCAAACTGCAGGAAAATTAAGAAGAATTAACAAAATTCGAGATATGGGTTTTTTGCAGAACGGAATCGTTTATTAGACATGTGAGGAATCTCCTGAAAAAAGTGAACCATTTGAAAGATTTTTGAGGTTCTTTAAACACGTTCTTTTCAGTTTCGGCCAACATGGGATCGGTTCACTTCTGATTTTTCTGTTGGTTTGTATTGGACTATTTAAAAAATAGCAAAGATTGATTTGAGATGGGGGGGGGGGGGAGCGCTCATCAGAGCTAGAGAAGATTCCATTATTAAATGTTCTGTAATTTTTCTATGTTCAATGGTTTTTGTAATCAAAAGAACAAGAAACACTGCTGCTAGTGGGGTTCGATTTCTAAGACTTATGGGGAATTAATATTTTCAGTTTCATATTATAGTCTGTTGTGCTGGTGTTTTCTGGAACTTTTTCTAAAGATCACTTGATGCTACAGGATAGTGAAGACCTTAGCTAAGTCTTCAAGTTGTTTTATGCTATGTTAATGATGGTTCTCCTTTGTTAAATTTCACTTTCATATATATATATATATCGTCATATTATATGTGAAATATTATTTTATAGATCTCAAATGATTACATTGTCTTGAAATGTAAATGATTTGTTATTAGGTTGAAATGAGTGAGCTTCTTCACATTTTCAATTGATTATGAAACTATGTTACATGAATTATTAACATGTAAGCTGACCTTTCTCTGTCTACATGTTAGTATATGACTATATTAGTTATGTTTTAGGACTGTGTTTGATTCATTTGATAACAAGTTTTAATTTTTGTTCAAATTATTTTGTAATGAAATATCATTTTATTGTGATATAATTCAGATTTAATTCTGTTTATTCTAGACTTTTCTAACAGTATTAGAATTATGGATCATCTTATATTTTAAGACCTCTTGTCAAATCAACAATTCATGCTCTTAGCTGAGATAGATAGCTTGCATTTAGGTCATCATAAGATAGAATTAGGAGCTACTATTTTATGTACTTAGCTTAAGATAATTGTTAGCATTAGTTAGTCATTAGGTTAAATCTCCCTGATTTGTTAGAAGATTGGGTTAAGCAAATCTTTCCACATATACCTAGAGAGACTCTCTATTTTGAGACTACATTATACAGGCAGCAGGGCCTTGATCCTGTGAAGGATAGTTACTTTAAACACATACAATATTGCATTAAGTCAAGTGTGTGGGCTGTCTTTCCGTAAGTTGGCCTAGGATAGTTTTTCCGGCCAACATACCCCTTCTGTTATGACAGACTCCTCCATGTGATCTTGAAGAACTTTGTAAGCTTCAGAGAAGTTTGTGTGCTGCTGCATCAGTAGTATAGTTGTTTCTTATTTTTTCTCTTCTCTTGTATTTTGCATCTGTATATGTAGTGTCGACACCACGCTTTCAAACAGATGATAGGATTTTTTTAGTGGCTTGTTGGTGTTGACCTCCATTGGTCTTGGTATCACAGATTGTGCTAGGTTTCTGCATTTTATTAGGAACTCGACTTGTTCCCTTTCAATGTCGTCGAGCTCCTTACATCTAGTCTGGCTTCTTGTTTTTGCTTCGATAGCCAGAGTTTCCAAGAGTTGTCCCAGCTCTCCATCCTTCAGCTTTGTTGCGTCGACTGCAGTGGTCGACCTAAGTTGACTAATGTGGACCATTGCCACTTGTGATTGATGGTCCCTCTTCTTTATATCTCTCTTCCTCTTATGCTTATGTTGTTCTACTTGCTACTATACTTTTGCACCTATAAGAGTTAGATTTTTCGGTGGTTGATTTTCCGGTAGTGGATTGTCTGGTTGCTGGTCTGCAACAGTTGGTGGAACTTCTGGTTGGGTATGTGGGATGATTTCTGTAGCTGGGTGTGTATCTGGTGGATTTTGTGCAGAGGGTTCAGATACAAACGTTTCTGGTACTCATGGTTCTGGTAAAGGTGGTTCAGGTACAGATGGTTTGGTTGCAGGTTTTGGGTTGGGGGGTGGTGGTGGTGATGGTGAATGGTCGGGTGTGATTGGTGTGGTGGGGATGTGGTAAGGTGTCAGGTCCTCAATTTGTGGGGGTCAACCCTCTGGGATGTCAGAGAACAAGTCATCGATTTCTCAGTTGATTTCTTCCAAGTTCTCTTCTTCCCCATTTCTTGCTGGTTCATTGGTTGGTGGAGGGGGTGAGGTGTCGGTTGGGGTGAAGGATGAGGTTCAACTTGCGACAACTTGAGCTGTCTTGTCGAGTTTCCTCACAAATGTGAATTTTAACACTCCCATAGACCTCGGCTTCTAGGATATTTGGCCAAGTTGTGAAGGAACAAGCTGTCTTGATCCACCAGTTTCAAACAGAGGGAACTTGGTGGTGATCTTCTGTACAAAGGTAAGTAACTCAGGTAGTTTTTCAATGTATGCCTAGAATTCTATGTCTTGGTCGAACCTCTCCTTCAGGGTTTTCAGCATAGAATTTTTGCATATGTCAACTGGGTTTATGGAGGGAAGCTTTGGAATTTCTTCCTGTGTGATTTGGGTTGGAGATGGGGGTGGAGGTGTAGATACTAGGTCAACAATATTTTCAGCCGTCGAGGTGTTTTTACTTTTTGGCTTTTTCGGCCGACCTTGTCGTGCTCTTGCTTCAACAAATTTTTGGAACTATGTCTCGACTGGAACTTTTTTTGCTACGATGTCTTCTATAATGTCAACATCGATAGCTAATAGTTCCTCTTCATCCTCTGAGTCTGAAAGGATCAGCTTGCGCTTCCCCTTCCCTTTTGTCTCAGTTGCTTTCTTCCTTGCTGTTGTTATCTCCTTTGCTAGATTTTTTATTTTTTCCTTGGTTATGTCATACTCAGGATTGTCAGACTCAATATGTCCCAATTCATCCCCTTCCTCCTGTTGTTGTGTTGGGCTGACACTTTTCTCAGCTAGAATGGCTACCTATTGTTCTGTCTGTGTGCCTTCCTTTTGGGATGTCGATGGTATGATTGTGATTTGCAATCGGTTGGTGTCCTCTACTGGTGTTTCCTCTGACACGAAGGTGCCAATGTGTAGTCAAAGTTCATAATCTTCTTCTTTTATTGGTCTATTAATGGTTCTTATATTGCTAGGGTTGCTTCCTTGGATTTTGCTGGTATCGACAGTTTTGTGCCAGACTGTCGAGCTAGCTCACGGAATATCTCTTCGACCGTTGGATAGTAGTCAAGAGTCTTTGCTTTTGCATTGGCACCCTGCATATACCAAAATGCAGTATGGTCAAGCTCCAGCTGTATGTGCGTGGTTTTTGGCAGACTTTGTCGGATGTTCTGGGGCACCCTCCATCTGGTCATATGAAGTTTGAGCTGTTGGAACCAATTTTCCAACAGTACTTTTCCATTTGCTAGTTCCTTTAGTGTTCCAGTCTGGGAAAATGGTTTGAACCTCCACATATGGAATTTTGTGGGTTCTTGGAACTGCTTGTCCCCAACTGGGCACAAGTAGTACATTACTATCCATATTATCAGGGACAGGAACCTTATAATCCTTCTTGACTCCTGGAATTTCTCACAGATGCCTTTGAGCATGTCGGCGACATACTAAGCCCATATGTAGACTTTTCTCATGTCAGTAATCGTATCTACTACCTCTAGCATATCCATTTTTAGGTCGCTTTCCCGACCTGTGGGTGTAAGCCTTGTTGCTATGATTTTAGCCACAATTTGTGGCATTTGGGCTTGTATCTAGCTAATCATTAGCCCTTTTGAGTTCTTTCTCGATCGTGTTCCAGTTAGTCGCTCTACTAGTCCTTTTATATCAACTAGTATTGGGTCACCTTGGTTGGATAGACCAATTAGTTTATATATCACTTCGCCAAAGATCTCGACTGGCGTGTCGAAGTAGAATCTGTTGTTGTGGTATTGGCTGATAATGAACTTCACTGTCATTTATTTTGTTCCACCAAAACTTGCCATGAACGGTGTGTTCATGTAGTTCATGATCGAGCTATGGTTTACCTTCTGTGCAGCTTGGGTTGGTTTCTTGTCAACATAGGCCCATTCCTTGATCTCGGCCCATGTTTTCTCCCATGAGGTCTCTTGGACCTTGGCATTCTTTATGTTTCTTAACCTCCTCATCAAGGGTTTCAGTAGATTGTAGTTCCTTAGTCTTTGTTGTGGCTCTGGTTTGTTTTGGTGCCATTTTGTCAGTTCTATGTTTGACTTTACTTAGGGATTCTCGGTTCTCAGTTTTCTGTTTGCTAAATTGCTCTCTCTGTTCAAAATATTGTAGATGATCCTTTTCCGGTCTAGTATTTATAGGTGAGGCGTTTGATGTTTCTATAGATGGGTGTATTAATGGCAGAAGTGATGGTCCAGCGTAGTCACTTGAGTTTGCATTAATGGAAATTTTATTTTGGCGCTCATAGTCATGAAGGCCTAATGTGACCTTCGATGTCGATCATGTGAGTGGTCGATGGTGGTATGTCGATGGGTGTGATGTCGGCTATCGAAGCATTGATTTCCTGTCATCTTGGATTATGGGTGTTGGTACTATTTTGTTTATTTTAGATTTTTTTCATATTTTTATAGTTTTTTGTCTAACCGTTATGGTCATTATATGCCTTTTTTTTAGACTTGTTTTAATTTTTGTACCACTTTAGTCAGGCACCATTAACAAGTTTCTAAAATACTATGCCTTGTAATGTCCTTAGTCGGACTGATCTGTTGGCATGAATCTCTTCGACAATGTAGGGTCCCATCCATTATGTATGTAGCTTTTTGGGTTTCCCTTTTACTCGACTATTGTATAGTAGGGCAAGGTCCCCTACTGACAGTTTTTTTTTTTGATATTACGATCGTGCCATGCTTTCTGCTGTTGTTTTTGGATTTCTTGGTGTTGTAAAGCGATCAGTTGGTGTTCTTATAGCTTGCTTAATTGCATCATTCGTTCCTTCCTTCCCTGTTCAAAATCGACATGTAAAATTTCTGCTATAATAGGTGTTTGATGTTGAAAATGTAGTGGAACAACTGCTTCTTGTCCATAGACTAGTCGAAACGGTGTTTGGTCTGTCGAACGCTTGTATGTTGTTCTGTAAGCCCATAGTACTGCAAGTATATTCTCGTCCCAGTCATATTTGTTGGTGTTATAGATTTTTGTTAGGCCTTTTGTTAATGTTTTGTTGAATGCCTCAATTGTTCCATTCAACTGAGGGTGATAAGTTGTACTACGTCGGTGGTCAATTTGGAACTGATCTGTTAGTGCTTTAATAGTTTTATTAATAAAATGTGACCCTTGGTCATTGATTAGGGTTATTGGACATCCAAATATGGTAATGATATTTTCATAGATAAATTTAGCAGTTATCTCACTGGAACATGTGTCAACTGGTTCTGCCTCTGCCCACTTGGTTACATACTCTACTACAGTTATTATGTACCTTGCACCTGTTATTTTTGCTGGTATGGGGAATGGTCCTATGAAGTCGATGGCCCAAATTTCAAATGTCAAACTTGGGTTTACTGATATCAAGGGCATTTCTATAATAGTCATAAGTCATCCCAGTCATTGACATCTGTCACATTGGCTCACAAAATTTTTATAGTCTTTGTGAAGTGTCGGCCACCATAACCCTGACTGTTGGATTTTCTTGGCAGTTGTGTCTACTTGAAAATGTCCTCCCGCCGGTCCATAATGTGCTTCATACAAAATATTATTTCTTTCATGTTTTAGTACACATCTTCTGAGGATGTCGTCCAAGCCCATTTTATATAAGAATCCATGTATGAGGCTATATGGTGTAACTTTCATGGCTAAGATTTGTTTCTTCTTCGTGCTCATGCCTTCTGGTGCTTGTCCATCTTATAAAAAATGAGCCATTTCCTCTAATTCTGTTGGTACTGCTTCTATTCGAAATAAATGTGCATCCAGTAGGTCATCTTCAACTCCTGTCAGTTCCTCTCCTGTGTCGATTCATGATAAGTGGTTGGAACCGACATTTAACTTTCTTGGTCTGACAACGACTTCGAATTTGAATTCTTGGAATAGAAGTAGCCATCGACAAATTATTCCATGGTGTAAGGGCTTATTTACGAGGTATTTTAGTGCTTGGTGGTCAGTATAAAAGATAAACGGATTGGCTAGTAGGTAATGTCGATACTTCTGTAGTACAAAAACCATTCCTAATGCTTCTCTCTCTATTGTCGAGTAGTTTCTTTCTGCTTTATTTAATTTTCTGCTGCTGTAAACGATAGGGTAGTCCATTATGTCATCCCCTGGTTGAGTTAGGATTTCTCCTATTGCTAGGCCTGATGCATCGATGTGTACATGGAATTTGGTCGACCAGGTTGGAAATATTAGAATGGGTGCTTCGACTAGCTTCCTTTTTAGTGTTTCAAATGATATGTTGCATTCCTCTGTCCAGTCGAACTCCTGATATTCTCTTAATAGTTCTTCCAGTGGATAGGTCATATCTGAATAGTATCTTATGAATTTCCTGTAATATCCTATATGACCAAGTAGTACCCTGACTTGTTTTGGGTTCACCGATGGTTTTAAGTCAAGGATAATTTTTATTTTTGCAAAGTCGGCCTTAATGCCTTCTTCGTAGACAATGTGTCCTAATAGTATCCCTATAGGGGTCAGAAATATGCAATTCTTGATGTTCAGAGCTAGCTAGATTTGTCAACATTGTTCCAACATGAGCCTTAGCCATTTGCAGTGATCTTTTCACATAGAGTATATTGTCTAATCATTGAAATATACTGCCATTTTTTTGTAAATATATTCTTGAAATGTTTTGACCACAATTCTTGAAAATACTGCAGGTGCGTTTTTTAATCCAAAAGCCATAACCCTGTAAGAAAATGAGACAAATTCACATACGAATGTTGTCTTTTTCTGATCTTCTTTGGCTATTGGTACTTGGTTATAGCCTGAGAATCCATTTGTAAAGGAGTAGCATTCATGTCCTGCGACCTCATTTAAGATTTCATCTGCATAAGGTGTTGGAAATGGATTTGTTAATGTAACTTTATTTAGGTCTCTGAAGTTGACACAGATCCTTAGCATGGTTGGATCATGTTTATTTGGTTGAAAAACCATTGGACTTTCCCATTTTGATTGGTCAATAGGGTATTAAATTCCTACTGCAAGCATATTATCAATATCTTTCTTGACTATCTCTTTCTACTTATGAGCTAGTTTATATGGTATTTTCTTTACAGGTCAGACATCAGGTTTGATGTCGATATTCAATTCACCCATTTCATGGACTAGACCTTTGAGATATTTGTAGTCTCTAGTGAATACATCTCAAAATTATTTTAATAAGTTTACTATTTTTGTTGTTTGTTCTTCACTCCAGTAGTCTCCAATTTTTTCCATTTTTGGTCAATCATCACTTGAGATGTCGAATTCTTTAGTTTTGACTTTAGCATCTAACCATTATGGTGATTTGGATTCATTGATTGGTCGGCTCCCTTCTTTAAACTATGAAAATGTGGCAGGAAAGTCTACTGCAGTCATTTGGTCGATGTCTTCGACTGTCTCGACTTTGAGCACTGTGCGAATTGGTTTTGTTGTTTCTAAATGGTATGTTTTACATCGAAAGCTTTTCCCTTCCGGATTTTCATTTTCCTTTTGTAGCCTTGTCAATTGTGGTGTTGTATTGTTTTGTATGTTATTGCAGTTTATTGTCAGTCGATCATGGTTTAGGGTTTTTTTCTCAGTCGGTTCTATAAATGCCTTGATTTGTTTTGTAGTTTCGACTAACTTTCCATCTTGTGGTATAAAGCTGAAATCTTTGATAAAATTCTCTCTTAGTTCATCCCATAGGAATGTTTCACCCCGAGCTTCTTCCATTTTGTACCATTTGTTTGGTAAGTCAGATAGCGTCGATGGAAACAGGTGTGGCCATGTATGTTCATCCTTATACCCAAGTATTTTCCATTCTTTTTCTCATATTCTTATGTGTTCTTGTGGATCCTGCCCTTGGGTGAACATAGGTATTTGGGCTTGATTGGTTAACTTTTTTTCTCCAAATATTTCTATAAACTAGGTTGAAGTTGTTGTCCATGTCTGCAATCTTGATTGATGGGTATCCCACCATCTAGCAACTTGTCCTCTGAAGGTTTCCACTAAGCTTTGTAGTCGGCCATGTTCACCAATGTTTTTGGATACTTGTTCTATATGCATAACTGGTGATTCTGTTTCTTTGTACCTTGGTATTTGTGTGATATTTACATTTGTTGGTTTTAGGGTAGGATATTCCTTGGTTCTCTTTTCAAATATTTTTGGGATGATGGACACCAAGAAGCACTATTGGACTGGTTTCTTTTGCACTTTTTGAATGGTCTAACAACCTCTTGCTTGTGTTTCGTAGTTCTCGACTTCCCAATCATATAATTCTGCGTCTGAATTGTATCCTACTGAATCTTGATTGCCTAAGTGATGTTCACCATAGACATTGGGTTCTATGTAGTCTTCATTGTTTTGTATCTGATATAATTGTCAGATGTTGACTTCTTCATCAATAGGTTCTATCCAAGGTTCTCCTTGGGATGGATGGATAGGTACTATGAATTTTTGTCCATTCCCTTTTAGTTTTATCCTTTCCTTGTCTAAGGATATCAATGCTTTCATTTTTCTTCCCAAAGTTCAACCTAATAACGCTGGGAAAGAACTGGATCCTTCCTTAGGGTCAATAATTTCAAAGTTGACTTTGGTCAATATTACTTTTATGGTCGTGTCGACATTTCTCCAAACTCCAATAGGTTCAATTAGAACTTGGTCGACTAATTTTAGGTATATTCCTGATTCGTATAGTCGAGGTCTACCCAATTGTTCCCAAGTGTTGCTAGTCATAATGTTTACTTGTGACCCAAAGTCAAGCACAACTTGTCGTACATGGTATCCTTCAATTTCTAGGTCGACATCACTTTTGTCTTTCTGGTTTAGACTGCAGATATTTTTTGTTTTTTTTTCTGTATTATTGTTGTGTTTTATTTTATACAATAAGTCAATGAATTGAGACACCGTTTTATCAGTTTGTACTAAACGTATTAGTTCTTCAACTGTGATTTGTCGATTATCGTCAGCTTCTTCTTTTTAAGCAAATTCTTTAAATATATTCGTTGCGTCTTTATATAGTTGTTTTTGTTTAGATGGGTTAGGATACTCATTCTTTTATTTTATTTTTCTTATTCGTGGATTATCACTCCCAATTTTTGTCCCTTGTCAGGTTACTATATGTATATTCTTTGTATTGATTATATCATGTTTTTGAATGCACGACAAGACATTAACATTTTTATTTTTATTTATTTTATCAAGCATAGTAGGGAAATCCTCTAATGAGTGATCCCCTACTCCACAGCTGGTACAAAATTTTAAATCAATTCTGTCCTTGTATGGACAATCTGCATATCAGTGACCTTCTTTGTAGCACGTGAAACATTGGATGGGCCGAGGTGGTCAGCTGTCGCAATTCCCAGAGAATCGGCCTCGACCTCCATATCCTCCACGTAGGTTTTCGAACCGGTGCTCATATCGATGACCTTCATACCTTTGATTATTCTATTCATTTTGAGCAATTTTTCACTGATCATTGTTCTGCACGACTGCGTTTGTCTGGTAGACTTCCTGGTAGTTTTGTCGATTTTTTAAGTTCAGGTGGCAGTCAGCCGTGGCATGACTTTTCACTTCACAGATAGCACACCAAGATGCTTTACCATTTTTCATGTTAAACATGCAATATTTTGTTGTGTGTTCTCCATGTTCTTGGCAATGGTCGCAGAAGGACTTTGTATGCACAAATTGAACTTCCTATCGACTGATGTCTTGTCGATAGTTATCTTTTGAATGTTCGGTCGTTGAACATCTCATGCACCAGGCATCCTGACTCTTAAGGTTTAGCTCTTTTAATGATTTCTACATGATTTCGAGTTGTTCTTCCAGTCTAGTATCTGTGGGATATGCTGGGAAGTCTTCATCCATCTCCACTTGTAGGGATTTAGTAAGCGCATATTTGTATGTTTTGAACTTCTCTAGGCTTATGTGCCACCAAACTTTCTATGATAAACTTGCAAGGAACCACTTAATTAATAGTTGCTCATCAATTACATAGTACAATTGGATGAGGAGGTATTTCCAGCATTTGTCGTAGTCACAGACAAATTCTACTGGCTTTTGTGATGTTGTTTTCAATTTTTTAGCTGTCAGATGTTTTGCATATGGAGTTTTAAAGAACGACAAAAATTGTGTTTTAATCTTTGCTTTGGATGCTTGAGGGGTTCTTTCAGTAAAGGTCATGTACCACGTGAGTGCTCTTTTCCTCAAGGTACCAGCAAACTGTGCCATCTGTCTATCTTCATCTATGACCTGGTTTGCCTCCCATGTTCACTCACAGATGAACCAATGTCATATAGGATCTTCATCACCCTCATATAGAGGGATATGCGCTGATCCATGACCCATGTCAGATTCGTTGTCGCTATCTTCTTCAGGAGGTGGCGGTGGCGGGGGTGGTGGTGGGGGTAGTGGGATGTTTTGGTTATTTCTTTGTGCAAAGCTGTTTTCGACAGAACTCTCATTCTTGTTGGTTATTTTTTTTGTCGTTTATTCTCCGACAAGTAGGCGGTCAGGGTTGAATTCTCCTATCTATGTCCAACTGCAATTATTTGTCTACAGGTCCATTTTTTCTGTATTCTCCAAAGTTGTATTTGGTAGGGGGTGCTCCTTCCTGTGTCGGGTAAAGTAAGTCGATACTTTGGTTGGAAGGGTATGCCTGAAGCATGACCCAATTTCCTTCCTCTATTCGACGGATCAGTAAATGATTATCATCATTTATTTCGTCGTCTAGTCGGCTCCATATACCAAACTCACCAGCTCTTATTCTTAAATCTTCTTCGACAATGGCTTGCATCCTAGTACTCGGATTTGTTGGAGATAGAGGTATTACCTCTTGGGGAACTTCTATTTGGAGAGTTTCTCACTGCTCTATCCACAATTCTTCTTCCATGGGTGATGCCTCTTTATCCACGCCTTCTTCCTGTCGGTCATGACCCGAATCTGGAAAATTTCTTTCTTGGTCTGTCACCCTAGTACTCATTCCTCTTTGTAGTGATATAGCTCTTTCTCTTCTTTCTTCCCTTCTTTTCATCCTCTTCTCTCTCTCTATTTGCTGTAAATCCATCGTACCTTTATGTGTCACTGTCTGTTCGATTTCCTTTTTAGGTTGAATTTTCATTGCTGGTGATGGTATCTCTTTTTAGTCGACTAGAATCCTGTTCACTTTACCCTGACATATGACCATATACCCCCCCATGGCCTACCTGACGCTTTAGAAAGCTCGGATAGTTTTGTTTTACTTGCTTAGGAAATATTCCCACTCCCTTTCGGCAATGAATTTCTCCCACTTCCTTTGTTTCTCCGCCCAGTTATAATTTTGTGGCGGTTGCATAGTGATGGATGAGGTTCGACGATATGACCCACTCCTTTTTCTATCAAGAATTTGAACAACAACATCGGTAAGGAGCACAGGAATTGCTTGGTAAGGTCTGTATAGAATTTATTCTGAATGGTTTCTACCGAAGTTCTTTCTTCTATAGCTTGCTCCTCGCAGAATTCATTGGTGATCTTTTCAAACCACTCTGACAGGTTTGTTCTTCCCCCTTGAATCAGTTTCTCTAGCAGCTGTTGGTCCTTAGTCACTTCCAGATTTTTCATATCCATAATTTTTTTCAAGAGCTGGGGCACCGATTCTACAAACTTCTCATGGTTTTCGGTAAAGAATATTTCCTTTGCCTGAGCAGTCGTTAATCTATTTCTCCGCGCACAATTTTGCAAGTCATTTTCTATCTTATGCTCCCACCAGTATTTAATCTCTTGTTCTTATATCATCTGCTTGTATTCATCTCAGGTATGTACTACCGGCAATGGAACCAATGTTGTAATCTCATGGATCACAGAGGGTTACCAATAATACACATTAAAATCATACAAACATATCAGAGACAAGAGACAAGAACACAGATGTGGGATAACAGATTATATTATATGAAAAGGGTCCACCAACAAAAAACTGAACCAAGTTCTCATCTGGCTCAATAGCCTAATATATATGATTTACAAACAGTTACAAATAACTACATGTCGGTTCAGTCAACCGACACGACCTTATGTGGCCGACATAATCTCTAATTATTCAGCTGATCGACTTAGTCGGCTTATTGACTAGCTCCTCCAACAGATCCCCTCTCTTTGGGTGATTTAGTCCACTTTTATGTTATATGATTATATTGGTCCATGTATTGTATGTTGAGCTCATATAAACCATTGATTAAACATTTGTATATTTTAATATTAGCCACTCATTTGAAAAGTGGTTATCATTTTGGTTCTCTCATTCCTATTTAAAGGAGAGAGCTTCTCATTTATAAGGGGTCTTTGGCTCTTGGATATGGATAACAGAAAAAACATTTCTTATGGATATTTCTTGTATCTCCTTTGCATCTGGTGATCTTATATGGTGATTGGAAAGTATTTTTCTTCCTAGAATTCAGGAAATTGTTGCAGGATCTATATTTTTTTGGGAATCTTTGTCTTGTCTATAGGAGGGCGACTTCAGCTTGGGAGTTTTTACAGGGACTCCTCTACTCGCTTGGATTGGCTTCTCTTGTATCAGGGGGTTTTCATTAGTGTCATTGCGATCTATTATTTCTTCTTGTTATTTTTCTGTAGCGTTTTTCTTTTTTCTCATGGTGCAGCAAATATGATATGGTTGACGTTTGTTGTGTAAGAGAGAGGGTGCATTGACTTCTTGGAGAAAAACGTTGGACACAGAAATTGCTCAAAGCTTCTCAAATTGATTGGGATAGAAAGGATCATCATCATCAAGGAATCTACAAGGATTTCTAGTTAAGATCTATAGGTTAGTACCTTTCTTCCATATCTCAATCCATTGGCATCTGCGTTCTTCATTTTCACATTAAAATCCCATATATAATAAAAAACCAAAATTATTAAAAAATTAGACCACTTGATCTCGGGCCAAACCGCTACTGGGTTTTGTAGATTAGGTCATCCCCTCACCAAATCATCCTCAATTCTGAGATGAAAGTGGTTTGTTTGACCTATATCCGAGAAACTGTCCTCCCAAACCCTAACGTTATCCACCATTTTTCTGAATTTTTTTGAGATCTGATTTTTCTGGAAAAATACATTGCTGGGTTTGTAGATCAAGTCACCCTCTCACTAAATATCCTTCAAATTTGAGCTAGAAGTGGACAGGTTTCCTTAGATCTAAAAAATTGACCTCCCAAACCCTAGCGCTAGCCATCTTGCTACTGATTTTTCCCGTAATCTTACTTTTCCAGCAAAATACCTTTTTGGGTTTGTAGATCAGGGTATTTTTCAGGTGGGTCTCCTTCAACACTTGGAAGATAGTGAATCCATTTCCCTAGATCTGATAGACACTGATCTCCAAACCTAGCGCTACTCCCTCTTTGGCCTCTTTTTCCTATGATCTGATGTTTCCCTGGTGACTCAGGTAGTTTGACATTGTCATATCTTTCATCAAGTCTATCCATGGGTACTAGATAGCCCCAATCCTGTCATTTCCCTCCCTACATTGGTTACATATCCCAAGGCAGTGGATATCTTCACCTATTGCTAGTACCTTAACCCCAGATCTAGTATTTACTTCATAGGTCACTTGTGTCCCACTTTGGATCAAGTCTCACACTTCCTAAACCCTAATCCAAATCCTTGGTTCACATAGTGACATCATCAATAGATATAGGGTTTCCAATACCTTACACCTTACATACCTCAAGTCCATTTGTTATGATCTGGTGTCTAGGTTTGATCTCTCCTATTGGGAGTAGATCTAGGTCTCCCCCTTTGTTGTCTTGGGCTAAGATAACATAAAGCAAATATTGCCTCAATTGGCATGACAACCATCCATTTGGGATTCAAGAAAATATTGGTTCCACCTCCTTTGTTGTTGGTCCCTCTACCATCCATCCTATATCCACCTCACATAGGACACTACAAGGTTGGTGATAACAAAACTCAATGTGTTATTTCCCTCATGAGTAAGTTCCTAGGGTTAGATACTGAAAAGTATGTCATTGAATCTTTAATGAGTCTTTTGTTCATAATCAATGTTGGTTAGGTTGAATTAGAAGGGTCAAGTCAGTTAAGCGAATCCTGCTGCCTTAAATTTGATGATTTTCTAGCTGAGAATATCCATTCACAGCTAGTTGACTTCCACAATACCAGGTGTTTTAGGTTTCAATCATATTTGATCAAAATGTTCTTAATTTTTATTGAGGAAAACTTACAAATTCCTGAGATGGTTCTTACAGAGGAGATGAACAGATATTTTAGTAAACACATGAAATTTCTCATGTCTGAAGTATATAATGTATTTTTCCAGAAGAAATTTCCTAGATTCTTACCACTTATGCAAGAAATGTTGCAATTTTATCCCGAGAAAAGAATAGGATATTGGTTTTTACTAGATGAAGGTACAGTGATCAGATTGTATGGTTTTTCTTATCAACCTTACATTTTACTTGCTTTCTTAACTCCTAGGGTATTTTCCTTAGATTTGATTAGGCAAAGCTTATTGTGGAAAATGAACACTTTCTCAATTTAAAAAAGTCACATGAAATCAAATTCCCATGGGTCGTTGGCCCATTCATCATAAAAAACAAGGTTGCCTTTCCCATGGTGGAAAATTTATTGAAAGAAATGGGATTTCAGACAGATGCTGATGTTAATTATGATCCTCATCACATCATATCCATCAGAAGACAAGTGAACAAGAACAAGCCTTTTTAGCATCATGAGATTGCAGGTATGGCAGAGAGTGCAAATTGGCTAGATTACCCTCTTGAGACCCAAAGGGATGAGGACATGTAACAAGATTCTACTTCATAAGTGAAGGAAGTCAAATCTACACAACCTGACTCTTCAAGCATTGTTCCAATAGCTAAAAGAATCACACCAATAGAAAGTTGTTCTGAAAGAACAAACAAGCGATATTTTTCTGATGCCATGGACACTGAGGAAGAAGATACAACTAAGACACCCAAAAAGAAGAAAATTGAGAAACAGGGAAGCTATTCCAAGTAACAGATGAAAAAGGTAAAAAGAAGAATCATATGAAAGTTAAAGGGCTTGCATTTGAATTTAAGGAGTATGATTTCTCTAAAACACCTACAGACTCCACTTCTCAGTTTAGAACTAGATCTGAACTGTATCATAAGTACAGATATGATAAGGATGTGGCTACAGATGAAGCTTTGAAACTATATGAAGATGTCAAGAAGATATCCAGTAAATATGTATCCCTAGTGACTGTTAGAGATCGCAATCAAACCATTTTAAACTTGGCAGTAGCAACTAAGTACAAATTTGATGAAATGAAGATGAGTTTAGAAAATATTCCTATACCTGACATGATCCACCTACACAAACAGAATGGAGATATCATATATATATTGATTTATTGAAAGAAACATTGAAGGTGTCCATGTTGCAGTCTAGTAAAAACAAAATTGAGAACCAACCCAGGCATGAAAAAGTAGAAAATAAGGCTCATCAACAACAGATAAAAAAGTTGCAAGTAGATTTGTTGGTTATTAACAGTCAAGCAGACAAAGGGGATGCATCTCAAAAGTTATTGAATGAGAAGGAAAACACGATTCAACTGTTAAAGAAAAAACTAAATATTCCATCTACTCATCTCATATCAGCTACAGAGATAACAGAGCTAGAAAAGGAGAAAGAAACATTGACTAGTGAATTAAATGACGGAAAGGAAAAGCTACTGAAATTTTCTAAGGAAAAGAAACAATGGGAAAGAGACATGTGTCTTTTGGTTCAAAGTGAGAAGAATCTTAAGGGAAAACATGATGAATTGGAGAAGAAGTTGAAAGAAAAAGAAAGGAACTTGAGAGTAGAATAATTTCACCTTTTGCAGAATCAGGTGAAAAATCTATTGGTCAGGCCATGTAACAAGTCAACTTAAAGGAATTGGAGATTATTGGGTTGAGGAATCATATCAAGAAATTAGAAAATATAGCTTTGAAAAGGGAAGGAAAGGAAATATTGGGAATCTAAATGTAAATAATTGCAAGACAAAAATGATAAACTATTAAAACATGTGATGTGACATTTTCATATTCAAGGGGCCAAGAACATCATCTTGGATGTACTAAATGCTGAAGCAGTCAAATTGAGGCCTTACTTGGACTACATTCTGGATAAAGAAATTGCAATGCATTCAACCAAGAAAAGTGTAATAGCTTTGAAAGAGAGACTAAATAAGAAGCCCATAGGGGTTTCTAACAACACCATTGATTTTCTGAATGGTTTGACAGAAGATGAATTAATAGAATCTAATATTAAAGATACAATTTCTATTATTACATGGGCTAGGAAGGTTGTGAATAAACACCAACACTTGGACACCATTGAAGCAAATATTGGCATCATGGCACATCAAGTGAAGCTATTTTTGGATATGTTTGAGCCATTGTTTAAAAAAGGACTACCTTTCTTCTAGGAAGAGAAAGGTAGTATGTTGTCCTAAGAAGAATATCAAGATCATTTGATTGAATGCATATTAGATCATAGAAAGTTTGCAGATATGCAACAATCACTGTCAGGAAAGGCAATAGTGGATAAATCAGATGATGATTTTGAAATGATATTTTCCTTTAAAGCCACGTGTACACGCTTACTAGACTTTTCATATAGATACCACATGGAGCTGAGAGTGTTGGAGAAAGAAATGGCTAGCCTGGACCTACCATCTGTTGATCAATGGAAATCGATCGAGAAGTATGGAAGATCTAAATATACACTACATGAATGAAGATCATTGAATATTAATGAAGATTATTTATGAATATTAGTTAACTAGGATTTTAGTTTGTTTTTCAAAAAATAGTTATGAGTTAATAAATTTAGTTGACAAATGTAAAGGCAGTTATTGTCTATTTTTAGAAATTTGTTATCCATCTCATGGACCGATTTTGTATAAGAACCAATTATTGTAATGAAAAAAGGTTGGAACCCATGAGAATTCACTTTGTATTTTGAGATTCATCTTTTAATAAAATCACAGAGTCGAAGCTGTCCTTTTGCAGAGATTCATGTGTTGTTTTTGTTGCAATCTATATTTTCCCTTCTCGTGTGAATGTATTTCCTGTTATTTACTTTCATAATATTTCCCCTTCATGTTTGAAATGAGTTTTTAATATCACATAAGTCATAATCATATGCTTTATCTATTGATTTAAAACATTCACAAAAACCTATTCAACTAAATTTAATGTTGGATTCATCCCAGTTAGATTCCCACGTTAATTGACTATTGTTTATTTCTTCTATAATCACCAAACCAAAGAATTTTGACTGTAACAAAATGGCTATCTTTCCTTTGTTAAAATTTCCATGCAAATTAGCAATGTGATTGTTATATATTAGAGGAAATTTCAATTTAAAATGGGCCTTCCAAAAATAATACAAATTCCATATAATCATGTATTAGCCAATCAAAATGATTTAAAATTCAAAAAGGGAGCACCTCTTAAACAAATTTTTAATATAAATTTGGGGATAGGTATCATTAAAAAAACTACTTTTTTTGTTCATATTTTTGACATATCTCCCTGTGTTTTTACTCAAATTTTGATCTGAAGAGCTCGTTGGATGTGGAATTAAATTCCACATCCAACGAGTACCCACACAGCATACCTGTGATGGGCACCACTACCTCAAAAACAAGAAATACCTGAAAAAATGTGATGATGATGTCATCATCACATTTTTCATGTATTTCTTGTTTTTGGGGTAGCGGGGCTCGTAAAAAGTATGTCGAGTGGGTACTCATTGGATGTAGAATTTGCTTCTGCATCCAACGATCTCTCCCAATCGAAAATTGAGTAAAAACACAGGGAGATATGTCGAAAATACGAACAAAAAAGTAGTTTTTTCTTTTCTTCTTCCAAAATTAATAAATATTATTTTATTATTTTAACTATTATTTTATTAATTTTCCTTAGGAGNCCTTTTGACTCCATGCCCAATGTGTACTTTCCTTGTTTCAACTAGCTACAATTTTAAAATTTATTTCTTGTTCATATATCTAGCCTTGAGATAAAAACATTGAGAGATCCCTCTTTGGAGAGAAAGAAGCCAACTTTCTTTCTTAAATCTTGGTTTTGTGGTTACCTTGAGATTTACCTTTTTACAACCGGAGGTACATTTTGAGTGCTAACAACTGCAATCAGTGAAAATACCAAGGCAATCGAGGAGAGTAAACGACTAGAAAGGGAAATCACCTAGGCGTACGAAGAGATACCTAATATTAGCCCAGAAATGGTTATGGAAGCAAAGGTATTAAGGTTAAGGAAAGTTGTCGCAGATTTAAGGAAGGAAAATGAAGAATTACAAGCTAGAGCAGTACCCAACACACTTCCAAAATAGATAGCAGAGAGGAGAAGTGTGATAGAGGATGGAACAATTGAGATTGTAGAACTCGAGAAGGAAGTATAGACAATTGCAGAGGAGATAACGCAGTTTTTTGTTAACTTGGTACAAGATGGGCAATTGCACAAGCTGGATGTGCAACTTGGCGAGGCAGAAGCATAGTTGACATCATTGAGGGGATCAATTAAAACAATGCCCTCACTTGTGCAAGTAACCAAGGAAACGAAGCTAAAAGAGTTTCACTAGTGCGTGAACAAGGAACGTACAAGGCGCCAACAGAGAATGGCGTAGTTGGATGAACTTCAAGGTTCAATAGAACAATTGGTGCTCAACGCAATGGAAGATATCGCAAATACCGAGGTGGAGATTAACAAAGTATAATATATGAGCGAGGAGAACTCGACATAGTAAGAATTGGAGGAGTGTGTAGCACTCACAACAATGATCAGACAAGTTATCGATCAAGTCAGAGCAGAATATGATGACTTCAAGGAAAATTCAAACGCACTAGTTACTTCCATCTGAGTTGGATCGAGGATGAGCCACAAGTTTTTGTTGGGGGTGTTATCACTGGAAAATTACCCAAGGTTGTAAAGGTTATTCCCAGGTAACAACAAAAACCACTTTTAAAGAGAAAAATGGATTTTTTCTCTTCCGAGAGGGATCTCTCAGAAAATATTAACAAGGACAGATATGTATAAGAATTTTTTTTTGTAATTGGTAAGATTGGTTGAAACTGAACACATGACGATTGGGATATGGAGTCAAGATATGAATATAGATAAACATATATTTTGCATGGAAGTTTTAAACAGAGGAAAGATAGCTACTCAGTTACAGTCAAAAATTGATTGTCTGGTGAAAAAAGAAGAACGTGAACAAACCATTAACACAGAGCATTGTAAAAATGAATTTTGTATCAACTTTAGAAGAAAGGTTTGGTGGACATTTGAAAAGAACAGCTAGAGCATAGTAAATATGATTTCTAAACTGTTATACTCTTATTTTAGACATGAAGGAAAACATAATGGAAAGATAACATTGGAAAAACATTCACATAAGGGAAAGTATAGACTGCAACATGAAATAAAACATGAATCTCTGAAAAACGCCAACTTTCAGCACTATAATTAAAGAAATACTTAAATACACAAGTTTCCAAAATCTCACGGGTTCCAATCCTCGCTTCATCAAATGTATGAATACTTATACAATTGCTCCTCAAGCTGAACAATAAACCTAACTGTCTAATGGTTTCAACTGTTTATTACATGTGTCAAAGCACATATCTATTACAAAATAGTTCTGAGATAACAAAAATTCTTAACTAATGATTTTAAATTTTTTTTTTATCAAAAATATATATTTCATTGAAACTCCTTTTGCGTTGCATTCCTTGATGCCTTCATGGTTGTAACTTATATTTAGTTGATCCATATTGTTGAACTCTTCTCCAATGTTTAGGTTTAGGAAAATCTACAACAACCATGTCATGTGCCAGAACTCCAAGTTCCATAACCATTTTGCATCTCTCGTAATCTACATCATAGATTTGTTTTTCCTTGAAATCTAAGCCATTCATGTGCAAGATCTCAATACTAAGACTCAACATTATCACCCTACACAACTTGATTTGGCGGAATCAATATCAGCCATTTATCTGCAATCTTCCTTCATCAGAACCGTCCAACTGTGAAAAACTCTAACATTCCGCTAATCATTTCAAGCCTGATCAATCGAGAAATTTTTTTTTGCCGAATGCACCTTATCTGTCGATCGAAACCCAGCCATTATTACAACCATCGATCAATGTGGCCCCTACCACTTTCCACGGATTTCAATTTGGAATTTCTCTACGCTAGTTCAATCTACAGAATTGTTTTTTACCATAGATCTATCTTCATCCACATCTCATTCATCCGATATTTCCACCAGTTAAGCAATTCCGCAAATAAAAAAACTTCCTTCGTTTGAGCATGTCCAATCTAGGGAATGCTCCAGCGCCGTTGATCTTATTTCGCATCAACCTCATCCCTTCAAAATTGCATCTTTTTAACGGATTTTGAAAATTCAAAAACCTAGTTTATTCCTTGCATCTATGATTTGCGAAATTCCTTTCCACCCTTGATCTACAACCTCTTTCATATGAGCCATCAATATTTGACATCTTTTACCTGCATTCCACTGATGAGAATATTTCAATTTCTCCCCCATGTTTCAAATAGAGAAACAATCCACCACCGTAGATCAAATCCTGCTCTTCATCCAATGACCCATGATGAAAAATCATGCTAACCCATTAATCTAAAGAGCACTTCCACAAAATTTTCAAATATAGTGCTAACCGTTGGCTCCACTAGGGATGTTATCCTCCCTGTGAGGTAGCAAATAACCCCATAGAACAGGTGCCGAATCCATTGGGTGGATCCCAAAATTCTCTGAAACCCCCAACATGCTCTACCCCGTAACCATCACTAAAACCATTATGTAAACAAACCCCTATCAACCTACAACCTGTAACATGTCATATGTCACATGTCCATAATCTGAAGACTGAAAGCAATTGTAACTGCAAACTTTAACCTATAATTGAACTAAACTTGAAATTGAAACTTTAAATAAACTAAAAACTACTGATAGAAATGCTCGCCATGTCGAGCTTATTCACACTTACCTACCCTACTTAACCGAGCACCAATGCTCAATCAAGTAAACTGTGACTTCGAATGAAGCCAATCAAGCAATTTGTCTAATAAGTCTGCTTCTTCCTCATGCTTGATTAATATTAGAACATAGGAACATAATGGAAAAAGGTTATGATGAAAAAATTGTCCTTTGTTGCAAACACATAACCAACTACCCCATCTGAAAAATTTATCCATGTATTCTGCTACTGGATCATAAAAAGCATGACAAATTTCAAAATACTCAATCATTTGCTTACCATTAAAAGGATGTCCAAAAAGTAACTCCTCTTGCATACTGTCAAATTGATCTTCAAAAGAACTTTGAAAGGAACTCTCATGACTGTTTTCAAATGAAATATCCACAATTTCATTCAAAATTTATGAATTTAAAACTTCACCTTCCTTATATGCTTCAGCAGAAATATCATTATTTTCTCCAATAGAATCAAGCAAACAAAATTCTTCTTCTCAAGATGAAATTTCTGAATGTGAGAGATTTAAAGAAGCATTTATTTGAGAACCCTTAACTCTTTCTTTGTAATCCAATTCCTCATTGAAAACCACTGATTTTTCCACATGCTGAGATTGACTGCAGGATTGTTCATCCTCCTCATCTTCCACTTCTAAAATGTTCATGAAATTTTCCATATCCTCAAAATTTTGTTTTTGTTTAGAGGATTTAAGTCTTTGTCTCAGCAGTTCAAATGAAGAATAACACAAAGGTAAACAATCATCTTCAGCACACTCACTATCCTTTTCTTTTTCATCCTTTTGACTTTGAATTACAGTCATATTTTCTTCACTAACAAGATTTGAATTTACAAAATTTATAGCTAGTTTTTTGGGTACAACATCCAAATATTCATCCTCATATTCATCATATATGGGCATACTGAAATATTTTTTTAAATCACCACTAACAAAATTTGTAACAAGCTGATTGCAATCTTCAGAAAACAAATTAGTAAAACCATCTTCTTTTACATCACTAGGTTGATCATCTTTTTGCTCACAAAAAACAGAATTGGCATGCAAGACAATTTCTTTTTGCTTATGTGGCTCAACCAATTCTAATTTCTTTTCCATTTTATCACCACTGTCTTGGTCTGAAATTTTTTTAGACAACCTAAGATTGTCTTCAACCTCCAAACAATCAATAAACATGTACTGCAATGTGACTGACTTTCTCTCGAAAAGAAGTAATGACAGTTGAGGAGGAAAAGTAGTTGCATAATAAAGTTTGACAGTGTTTTCAAGAGGATGGATTTATTTTGGCATGTTATAATAAAATCTTGCAAACCTCCTGTTAAAACTAGACATGGTGTAATAACTCAAAAATTCATAAAAATTTAAAATTTTTCATGTGACAGAAAATGTCAAATGTCATCGCTAAAGTACCACTAACTGTTAACAGATAATAAAACAGTTTGTCAAAGAAACAAAGATTTACTTCTTTATAAGGTTTTGTATAATCTATAGGCTTAACTTTAAAAGCTGTGTTAGTGTTGTTTTCAACTTAGCAGTTGTAATTTTGTTCCAGAAAGTAGAAAGAAACTTGTATTCTACTAATGCTAGGTATATTGTTGATTTCTTTTGTCAAGTAGGGAAAATCTCTTATGTGTGATCGAGGCTTACTTAGCTTGAAGCTAACACATTGGGACTTATGATTCTTTACAGGGTTTTACAGGTAAGCGTAAGTTCCAGTAAAATAATAATATTTATATTCAAGTGAAGAAGATACTTCTCTAGCATGTTTATGATGCTAGCCTTAGAATGTTTAAATGCAGCCTGTCTCCATAAGAGGTAATGTTGATCTTAAATTTGTTGTCGAAACTCCGTAATTATATTTATAACAAACTACATTTGTATAGGTGTAAAAGCATGATCAAATTACTATACAAAAGAAGTCAAGTTACTGGTTGATTACAATTAATTCCAAGAGTACTTGTGTTTTTAAATTTATAGCAAATTTGATCTAGAGTTCATTTAAGAAGAATTTATAGTACTCAGAATTTTTGTTTAGATGAGTCAATCATTTGGAGTCTACTTTTGAACATAAGAATTATGAATCTTTTGTATAATACGATAGAAAATACTCTAGGTTGATAAACTATAAATCTAACCTATTTTACTGAAAAAGTTACTTCTAAAAACTCTTAAATCTCTTTTACCCTTATCCTAGGGTTTGTAATTAAATAATTTTCACATTATATAAACAAAAACTATCTCGACTCTTAGTTGTTTACTCATTAAATGGATGTTAGAAATTTATTTAAGACTATTATATAAGTCTATGAACTGCACATACTTGTATCTCCAACTACCCAATGCATTAAGAGTTGTGAACCTAGTTGAACAAATTTTTCCTTCTAACTATTATAGTTCTTATCTTGAAATTCTTTTCACTTGTATCAATCACTTAAATTTATGGTGCACCTTTAACTATAGACTACTCGTTTTTTTTTTCACAAGTTGATTTAGTAAAATCTTTAAGATAAGATAGTTGGTTGGCATCATATAAGAGTTCTTATTATTGCTTGGGTTCTAGCTGTCATTTTACTTTCCAACTTTTACCAAAACAAAAGGGTACTTCAAGGAACCGTAGGATCTCCTTCTTATATAGTTTAATATACAACAAAAGTCTTATAACTATACCAAACATAGTTAGTAAGATAAATTAATTTATAAAATAAACCCTAGAAAAGTATCCATATATTATTCCTGTAGATAATATACTAAGTATCGAAATATTTCAAAGGTAAAATATTATAGCAATTGCATTGATTTAGTGATTGTAGAATTTGATATATAATGATTTTAAGTGCAGATTTAAAACTGCAATCGTGACTATAGAACTTCTACCCACGTTGGTGATCAATCTTGAAGGACACGTGGAGGTGGCAAAGTCATTGGTTAAGTTGACTTGTGTGTGCCCTAACCTTCATTTTGCAAAGGGTGAGGGTTTCTTTGTCTGGTGTGGCCGAGCTGGGAGCTCGTGGCCACCATTACTCCTTGTTGTCCTCTAGTTTCCCATTTCCACTATGAGCTTGGTCTTGTGAGAAGTAATTACCAGTTTTATGAGCTCTATGACTGCTATGAAGAACTGTGTGAGTAAAATCATGCACCTTCATCGATTTAGGGACTGAGTTGGTATTTAAGATAGAGAAACAATAAACAAAGCTTTGTAAATGAATGCTCTTCGTTTTAGTTAGGTGCCTCTTATTTTTCCTTTGGATACGTGACTTAGGGTTTTCAAAAGTTACGGCGCAAAATCTACTGAGGCAAAGTTCTCCAAAGTGCCCATGAATTGACTCAAAGGATGTGCAGTCTCGGTTTCTACAAACTAGAAACATTAGCAAGTAACGACCTATCTTGTTTTTATTTTATTTCAAAGAAGGATATTTAGAATTTATTTTTAAAAGATTTCTAACCATTAAAATGGTTACTCTGTGTAGGTTCCTTTCATTGAATCAAAAGTTGGAGACAAGCTCGTTCTTTCAAACTTCAATTACGTAGACCCTAGTAAGCACTGGTTGCAATGAGGGTTTCTCCTATATTGATATCATGGTGGTTGGAAAGATGGGAAATCTTCGATGCCATTTGTGAACTCATCTGGGGTATTTACTGTTAGATTACTTATTGTCATTTTGTTTCTATAAAGAAAACCCTAAAGGGTGTTATGTGAAAGAACTTTGAAGGTTATTGAAGCCGTAACTCGGGGTTTACTTGACAAAGTCTTTACGGCTTGGAAGATGAAAAAGCTTTTTTCTTTAAAAACTTGGCTTAAGCCGTAATGGTTTAAACTTTAAATTGTTATTTTTTTGTTTAAAACTTGTATAAAATGTTAATACAGGCTTAAGCCTCAACCATTGTTATAAAAGGCCACAGGCCAATACCTTTGTTTTATTTCGTTCTTTCAACTTGTGTACAAAGTTATTAAATTCTAGAAATTCGTTTAATATAATTGATTTATAGGTATGTTTACTATTAAATTTTTACAGTGTTAAAGAGTAAATTTAGTACTCTGCTTTCATTTAGAAAGGTTATTATTTTGAGGATCCTATAGTCCTGTAATAAAATAGATTTTGTTAGGGTACACAGGGTACTCCCAAAGGACCGAACACCAAGAATAGCCGCTTCACACAAACAGATCACAGATCAATACACCAATGTTTGTCACGT
>LPNX010556663.1:6578-84326 GCA_001517045.1 Pseudotsuga menziesii
TGTTCCTTCTAGGTTTTACTAAATATGAGGATATCATCTAGATATATGACCACAAAGGAAGTTGTGAATAGGCATACATTATCATTCATCATCCGTATGAACATTTTTGGGAATTATTTACGTTTAAAAGCATTTTCAACCACTCAAAGGTACCTTCTCTATACCTGAATTGATTGAGAAGATCATTGATCTAGGGGAACTATATTGTGGTTCTTGAGTTGATTGAGAAGATCATTGATCTAGGGAACTATATTGTGGTTCTTGGTTGTGATTTGTCTCTATGGTTCATATAGGTTTGCTTAGTTGGTGTTTTATGGATTTTTTTCAATCCTCCATGAATTCACGGAGGATTGAAAAAAATTGGGCAACATTTCGACTTGCCTGGGACACATTTCAAAATTAAACTGGTAGCATAAACGCTACCGGTTGACATAATTTATTTATATATATATATATATATATATATATATAACAAATTAATAAAAAAATTCAATTTAACTACAAATTTTAAAAAATCCGGCAGCATTTCTACTTTCCGGTACACATTTTAAACATGAAAATAATAAAAACATACATTTACCATATTTTAAAATAAATTTTATAAATTTATTAAAAAAATAAATTAAATTCCATTTAAATTGAAAAACAATTATTTAAACTGAAAAACAATTATTTTAACTGTTACCTCTTGGGTCCGACGCCATCGTGACGAGGTTGGGTTGCTTCGGGGTGTTTGGGTTGCTTCAAGGTGCGAATGCTTACGTCGCTCTCACACACTTCGTATCTCGGTCGAGCTTTCACATTGTGGTTTTGTGAATAAAATGACGGGGGCCCGCGGCCCCTATTTATAATTTTTTCAATACAGGCACCTCGGTCGAGGTAAATACCTCAATCGAGGTACATACCTCGACCGAGGTATTTATTAACCCTCGGTCGAGGTTTTAATAGCTCGACCGAGGGTTAGTAAATACCTCGGTCGAGGGCTTAAAAGAACCTCGGTCGAGGGCTTGATAAAACCTCGGTCGAGCTATTAAAACCTCGGTCGAGGGCTTGTTAAACCCTCGACCGAGGTGCTTTTTTTCATTTTTTCCAAAACGCGCTTGCCAAAAAGTGTTACCCAGGTCCGCGGATTCACCCGTGTACCACACCTGTTCTAGCTATGCCCGATTTTTCCAATCCTTTCACTATTGAGAGTGATGCTTGCGATAATGGAATTGGTGTTGTCCTCCTTCAAGATAAAAATCCCATTATTTTCACCAGCAAATCCATTTCTCAAAATAATTTAGCCTCCTCTAGATATGACAAGGAAATGATGGCTATTTTTCATGCAGTATAGAAGTGGTGTCCATAACTCTTAGGGAATCATTTTTGCATCAAGGCTGATCTCTAGAGTCTAAAATATTTCCTAGAACAACGGGTCTCATCTCCAACACAAGAAAACTCATGGGTTATTACTATGAGATCAATTATAAGAAGGATAGGTACAATATTGTGGCAGATGCTCTTTGTCGCACATTTAATGACCATGTTTTTCTTTAAACTATTTCTATGCCTATTCCAAATTGGTAACAATTTGTTGATAAAGGCTATGTCAATGGCTCTTCAATATTTGAAATCATCCAAAAGTTGGCGAGTAACCCTTCTGTTGTACCACATTACTCTTGGGATGGTTCTTCTCTTAGATACAAGGGTCATATGGTGCTTACCCAAAGCACATATCTTCACTAGGATGTATTCTATTAACTCCATGCTTCTCCATTGTGAGAGCACTTTGGGTTCCGCAAAACGTATGAGCGGACATGACGTAACATTTTTTGCAAAGGAATAAAATGGGAAATTCAACACATGGTTGTCTTTTGTGATACCTTCCAGTGCCACAAAGGTGAAACTACACTCCTTACCGGCTTGCTTGAACCTTTTCCCATCCCTATAAGGATTTGGACATATATTTGGATGGATTTCATTGAAGGGATCCCTAAATAAGGAGTAAAGACTGTAATCTTGGTTGTGGTTGATCAACTCTCCAAATATAGTCATTTTGTTCTCTCAACCATCCATATACCTCCTCCTTAGTTGCACAAAGTTTCATGGACTACATATTTCACCTTCATGGATCCCTTCTTCCATTGTCTTAGACTGAGACACACCTTTCACAAGTCATTCTTGGACCGAGCTATTTGGCCTCACTAGCACCAAACTGAATATGAGTTTAGGATATCACCTACAAATAGATGGTTAGACTGAAGTCATAAAAAAATGTTTGGAAACTTATATTCGTTGCTTCACCTCTAAATAACAACATCAGTGGTAAAAGTGGATCCCTCTCACTGAATGGTGGTATAATGCTTCCTACCATATTGCATCTAAAATGACTCCATATGAAGCAGTTTATGGTCAGGCACCCTCAGTGCTCCTGTCATACACCCCCAACAGTTCACCAGTTTAGGTAGTTGAGATGGTTCTTCGAAGCCGAGATCATATTCTTCACATTCTGCATGACCATCCTCACATGGAAAAAAACCGCATGAAACAACACGCCGATCAGCGCCGTTCTGAGCGCACTTTTCAAGTTGGTGATATGGTTTTTCTTCGTCTGCAAACTTACAAGAAATCCTCCCTAAAACTCAAAGGGCATCAAAATCTAGATCCAAAGTTCTATGGGTTATATTAGGTTCTTCAAAAGATTGGTTCCATTTCTTATAAATTAGAATTTCGTCCATTTTCTCGCATTCACATAGTATTTGATGTCTATCATGTTAAGAAAGTGATTGGCACCAACATCAAAGCAATTTTTTTTATACCAGAACTAGATAATGAAGGATCCATCATTTTGGAACCAAAGATCATCCTCAATAAGTGCACTCATCATCTTTGCTCTTGGTCCATCACATATGTCTTAATTCAATGGCACGACATGCAACCAGATGATGCTACATAGAAACCACTCCTTTAGATTAAGCACCAGTTTCCACATCTAAAGCTTTGAGGACAAAGATTTTCTAAGATGTAGGGGATGTTAAGAACCTATGCAACCCTCCTATTTATTTTGTTAGTATATTTTGTTGGATGCATATGCTTTGTAAGTCACCCCATTAGTATGTTGTATTATCTGACATTCATGGGGAGTAATAGTTGTTAAGTCTTCGAATTAGTATGTTGTATTATCCCACATTCATGGGGAGTAATAGTTGTTTAGATTAGACTTAGTATATAAGTATGTGTTGAGGCCAATGAAGGAATCCATGAGTTATTTTGTATTGATATTTCTCAAAGGAGGTTTCCCCCTCAAAGTGGTCTACAATCAATAAAATCCTAATGTAACTGAATTAATTGAATTTTAAATTTTGAATTCGCAATTGTAAAGTAATTGAAATTGCACTTTAAATTGTAACTACAAACTCAATTCTCATTTGAAATTACACATTAAATTTTAAATTTTAAATTGTAATGTAATAGTAATTTAAATTTTAAATTGTAATGTAATTGAATTTTAAATTTTGAATTTGCAATTGTATTGTAATTTAAATTGAATGTTTATATTGTAATCATTGTATGTTAAATTTGCAATTGATCTGAAAAAACATTTGTAACTGCAATAACTATATCTAAATGTACCACAGGAACCCTGAAGTAGCTGGCCATTGAGAGGACCTTTCAAGGGAAAAGAGAAACAACCCATACATGATTGACTAGTTTCCACCCGTGAGGTAAACCAAGAGTTGTCGTTTGTGGCTAATAGGTTATCAGTTTTACCTGAGCCGTGGAATGAGGGGTACTGCCCCAATACGTAAGACATTAGACAACATTGGTGTCCGAGTGAATCCCCTGAAACTTTTGGATCTGAACATACATGGGGTCAATATCTATTTCAAGTTGATAAATCCCATTTTTTGAGAGCCGCCATAGATCATCTCCACCGAGCACAAATTTCCATATCTTCTTTGTTTTAGCTCAATTTCCCTTGAAAATTCATTATAACCTCCGTAATTCCATTATGCATATTTCCTTCCTTGAGGACCCTATCCCAAATTCCACTTCCCGAAGCTCGAAATTCCACATTTGTCTATTTTTAGTTTTTTCCATAACATCTTTGATTCTCACCCTATTGCCATCAAATGTTTCCACCATGTTCATTTCCCAATTTTGATTCTTTGTCCCTCTTTGACAAATTTCCCAATTCTTTCACCTTGCATATGAATTTCACATTTTTTGCATCCCTGTCCCTCAGAAAGTGTCCAAAACCTAGTCAAACCCCAATTACCCACCCGAGCTCTTTCCAAATCAAAATTTTTCTTTTCTAAAACTGTTTATGTTTTTTTTTTTCTACCCATTTAAAAAAAAACATGCTTATGGTTGTCACCAATGCATGAGCAAAGAAACAAATGAAAGAATAGCTTGTCTCCTTCAAGACCAAACTCAAAGATCTGGATAAAAAATTTCTCGATCTCGATATTGAACATTCAACCAGGAGAAACTAACGACAGTCCGAGTCTTCTACACACACTGGGTTCTCTTCTCCTAGCAACTTTCATGGGTGAGATCCTGATTTTCCTCACTTCAATGGTGATGACTCGACTGGATGGATTTACAAGGAAGAACAATATTTTAGTCTGCATAACACTTTTGATGTCAATAAAGTACCACTTGCATCCTTTCGTTTGGAACATGAATCCCTTCAATGGTTCCATTAGTACATCAAGGCTCACATAGAGCCAAAATATACATATTTTTTCCAACTCTTTTTGCAACGATTTGGCCCTAGTGCTTTCGATGATTTCACAGGAGCACTCACCAAACTTCGTCAAACTCACAATGTGAGGGAGTATGAGACAAAATTTGAGAAACTAGCCAATCACACAGAATGATTTCCTAATGCATTCTACCTGAGTTGTTTTATCATTAGTGTGAAGGATACAATCTGATTTTACGTTAAAATGTTCAGTCCCAACGCAATGAGGGAAGCCCTAGGGTTGAATAAATTGGTGGAGGACAATATCATGGCTCAACAACTCTCCAAATCCACATTTGTTCCATTCAGAAATCTACTTCCCCAAACACCTCCAATCCTGCCAGCTCCTAGAACCACTCATATGAAGCATTTGTCTGAAGCCGAGAAGTGGGCATGTAGGGGAAAATGGATTTGTTATAATTGTGATGAGAAATTCATGCGAGGACATCAATGTGCTGAGCAAAATATTTATCTCTTGGATGTGGATTCTCATCCTACACCTAAAATTTGTGATGATGCTAAGCATCTAGTAGATGATGACGGTGGCATTCAACAACTTCCTGTTGACCTTCCTACTCAAGAAAACTAGCCAGAGATATCTCTCCAGCGGCTTAGCCGGAGTCACCACTCCACAAACCATGCAGGTCAGGTGTTTCTTCAAAAATATCCCTCTTGAAATACTCATTGATTCTGATAGTGCTCATAACTTCATTGACCCCGGGATCGCCAAATAGGCCAATTGTTTTGTCCATCCTTGCTCCAACTTTGAAGTCATGATTTCCAATGGGGGCACCTTTCCTTGCAAAGGGAAGTGTTGTAAAAACCATCAATTACCTCTGAGTAACTGTGAGAGGATGGGGTAAGATTTTTCTATTCATTGTTACTATATCTTTAAACAAGTCAATCATGTGAGTGTCTGATTTTTTTACATGGAAATTCAATTAAGCATGTCTAAAACAAATTCGGTAATATCAAAACTACAAACTTGTAAAACAATCATTGAAAATGTGTTGGTTATTTTGAGGAATCTTTCCATCTCTGAATCAGCACGAGTCAAAACGTATTAGAATCAACCATTTCATTTCCTTCTACTATTGATATTATTTACTTAACACACTACGCGAGGGCCTTAATCAATAGCTTCAGGTTTTACTCCGCGTTGTGCGTATTAACCATCTTATTTTATATTTAACATACTCATAGGAAGGCACCCAACCATTTATATCATCATACAAAAGGAGATCATCAAAAACACATCAAAGCACATAAAATAGTACACATCAAGGAATGGTAAGACAATAACAATGTACGTGGTTCACCCCAACCTTGGGGTTATGTCCACCAAAAGCTAGCCAAATTCTTTATTTAAGTTTCCACATATGAAAGGTATACAACCTACATCATAAATGATGCATCATCCCTTTCTCTCTAGCTCAATTACTCATAATCCATAGAGAACCCTTACATCATCAACCCGAGATCCACATGATAAAACATCTTTTGATACAGTCTAAGTAAGGATGGCCTCCATTCCAAAGTTTGCTAATATAACAAATACATTTTAATACATCCATATGATGGAGTCCCATCCATCATGGAATTGAGACCTAATGAAATAGGGTTCCCTTAAACACAGACGGTAGTTAAGGTAATATAGTCCATCTCCGCATGAAACATCCATAACTGTATAACATTTTAGGAACATAGTAAATAGACACGTTTATTTTAATTAACACTAAACGGCCACATATAAATTTAATTAGCACTTCTACCCTTTATGACATCATTCCCATACCATTATACTAGTTTAAATTATCCCAATAGTTTGTCATGATAGCTGCGGATACCAGTACAGTATAACATTAATAACACGGAAGTTCAAAATAACCCTCAGTGGAGTAAAGGACCCTTGACCATACTAGGAAACAATCCCCAAACGTTCCACTTTTGTTAGAGTAATGGAATAAGTTTAACTACTTCACTCAATAATCTTTTAATATTTCAAATCATCCTCGGTATGGTTGTGGATCCAGAAACACGATTCGACCCATGCAAGAGAAATAACCACTAGAATAAGAAAAATACACCAATCCAAATATAGCAGAAATGCCTATACAAAGTCCTAGTCCTCAAAAAATCAAGAGACACTGCTGTGAAGAGGACAATTCAAATTTATATCCTACATTGTTCAGACTCCTAGTGAGCATTTTAATTCCTTGATATCCATTATAACATTGGTGCCTATTTTTCACAATAAAACTTAATAACAAGAAAAGAAACTATCCTCACAACATACACATCATCTTCTCTGATGCGAATATTAGTGCTGTATTTTTGGGGAGGACACACATATAAGACTGCAGAGCTCAGACTAATTTTTGTGCTAGTCTTGACATATAAATTTATAGCTCTGTTAGACAGGGCCTGAGCCAACAATTGACAGTCAAAGAGATATAAAATTACTGATTGCTAAAGTATAATCAAGCAGCTAAGCAACCAGCATATGGAAAAGGTTCCCGATTTGTCGATTGCAGGTGTGTGTGCTCCACTGGACTTTGTCAACAACATTTGTGCAAAAATGCAACAACGTTAGGAATGAGTCTTGGTTCCGGTTCACTGAGATGCCATCATTTACCATATACCTCGATTAAATATGGGTGACATAAGTTATAACTTGACTATTATATGAAATTAGTCATATATGTGTATATTAAAAGGGTGATAGTGATAGTTCCTACGTTGGTAGGCATGGTATATTATATACTTGTGTCAAGGCTATACATTGAGATCATGAAGCTTGACACGATAATATAGGAATTCTCTTTTGCTTAATCGAGGAGATCTGGTTTCGATGGGGGAAATCCAAATTTCCCTCACTCATCTATCTTTGAGAAAAAAGAGTGAATTATATAATTATCTATATATATATATATATATCCCTACCCAAATTGGCAATTGGAGGGAGGGGGGGGGTGTGATGGACTCTAGAAAAGAGATCTAAATTGAAGATCTTATGTGGAGTCTTTCTCCATATTTTACTCCCAAGTCACTATCATTCCTATAGTAATTAGAAACCCTAATCATTGAGGGAAAAGAAAATCCCAGGTATAGTGGGGAAATCCCAGATTTGAAGGGGTGTGCCCCACGCTATAATTAGGAGGAATTCTTCTTCTATGGGGGGAGGGGAATCGACACGAGAGGTTGGAGCTTGATCTCCAGGTCTGCGACTACAATTTTGGAATAGGTGTTTCCATCTAGGTTGCGATTCGATTTCAGAATGCTATACGATTATGTAAGTAATTAGATATCGTGCCTATGTTGTAATTTGTCTGTGATTTGTTAATTATTCAATGGATAGGTTTGATGGTGTCACCTGCACCAACTTATTCCAAGCTGTGTTGTTTAAACACTGTATATGTTTGATAGTATCTTCTACGTCGGATTAAGTCCAGACCGACATTATTCACTTGCCTTATATTTTTTTTTAGATCTGAAAATTGATTCCATCATTGGCTTAGTTTCTAGCCTACGAGCTTGTGGGTATCTAGTAATAAACCTAAAATCCATCCCATTGCTGACTTAGATTAGAGCCTACATGTGCTTATAATATAGACATGCATAGGGATTATGCAGCTAATGAACCAACCATCAAGGATGCATGCATTTTTCCTTTGGTGATTTTCATTTTGTTATGGCGCGGATCGTGTTTTGGTGAATCATTGTAAGCCGTTACCTTGGATTTTGTTGAGTTATGGATTAAGTTTAATAGCTAACAGATCAGAAGAGAATCCTTGTCCTATACTTATGCTATAGTTTGGCTTGACGTTTTTTTGTTTTTTGAGTCGGCAGTGGTCCTACTCGTCATGTACACTTTGCCTATTTTTTTTCTCCTTTCTCCTTATGTTTTGTTGTAATGAAACCATGAGATAAAAAAAAACCCTGTATAAGTTGACCACGACGGTGTCCTTCCTAGATCGACAGGATTTGGTTAGATCTGTGGTGGTTTAGCATAACTCATATGCTTAGTAGATGCAATCTTAAGTTTTATGCTGTTAAAACATTTGAATCGTGTCCCGACGTTGTGTGTAGAACGACCCAGGAGTTTGTTTTTCTCCCATCAACAACATTTGGGTTTGAGCCATGTTTTGTTTATAGAATATGCAAGCGATAGCCAGGTTATTGTTAAAATATCTGGGAAGTATTAGTAGATGTTCAATACCAGTTATTGTAAATTGGTAATATCGGTAAAGTGTGTGGACATAAACTAATGCTGAGTGTGAGATGTGTAACAATGTTTTTAAAAATGGAGTATAACTAATGTTGAGTTGTACTTGTGTAATTATCTAACGCAGGGTTTAGATCGGCCAAAAACATTGTGATAAGTCAAATAAGTGGTCAGGTGCAAGTCTTGCGTAAACCCCTTACACGTTTTTGATCTATAGAGTGGTGGGAATGAATCGACCTGTTGACTCAAGGCTGAGTAGAAGAGGTTGATAAGATCCTAATCGATTTGGCAGGAATAATTGATCAGAGATGAGCAAATAACGGTTGTATGGGTTTGTAGTTGACTCTCATTGCAGATCTAAACATATCCTAGATCCAATTGAGTTTTTACACTGGTTCTTTTTGTGTTTGCGTATCGATATAGGGAATCCATGCATGTTTTTTGAAGTTGAGTTTCGTTGTAGATTTTAGTTAGATCATATAGCTACGACTTGGGACTTATATTTGACTATTTCTTTGAGTTTGGGTATAGTAGATCCATGGTTGCGTTTAGAATTTTTAATTACAGATCGAGTGAAACCATAGCTGCAATTTCGGTACATGCTTATGTGCTATAGGCCAACATAGTCTTCAGCTTTCAATACATGATGTAGACCTACGAGGTTACTTTATCTTTTACCTACTATGTTTATATGTACTAGCACTGTGAATAAAAGGAGGTAGGGTTGTTGAATTGGATAGTAATCCTGAGAGTTGTTAAATATTATAAAACTCCTGCACTAGCATGACAACACTAATGGATAAATACTCCTAGTAAGAGAGTCGATGAGGAAAAATGTAAGGAAGAATGGCGACAATAATGTTGCCGATTGTAAACTGTTAGTAAAATAAATGTCACAAGATGTGACAATTTTGTGGACGTAACCCATGGATTGGGTGAACCACGTATATTGGCGTTTCTGGTGTTTTAGTGTCTAAATGCTTCAGTTCCTTTTATTGTTTTGTGTACTTATCCTTTTGCTTTGCAACCTTTTCAATGGATTAAATATATTAGAAATGATAAATCGAGCAATATTATTGTTATCATAATGATTTCTTGTCTGCACACTAGTATTGTTTAAATGGCACTATGATGATGAAATACGCGTGGATTACACTTCTTAAGTTATGAATAATAATTTATTGGAATTACCTTAAAGATATTGTCATCAACACAACAAATATATTGCAAGTTGAAGATTTTAAAGTATGCGTGTCAAAACCCCAAATTTTCACAAACATTAATTTTTTTTTGATGTAACATAAATTGTCTATGGTCGCAGTTTGATAACTGCTAGCGGCTAATGAAAAACTGAAACAGTTAACAAAAGTAACCATTAACTTAAACACATAGTAATTAATACTATTAAAATTTCGATATGTGATGTAAATAATCTGCATTCAGTTGTTTCTAGCTACACTGATAGTTTGATTTTGTCAAGTAGGTGAGAAGTTACTTTTTAACTTGGGCTTACTTAGAGATTGCTAACTTATCTGTATTTCTGGATCTTACAGGATTCACAGGTAATTTTTGAACCTGTAAGAGTTTATTAATGCGTTAATCCAGATATACTTTTTTTAGCATAAAAATATACTGCTAGAGTAAAAGTTTGCTTAGATAGAATTCAAAGCTAATGCAAGGTAAAGTAACATTTCTTTTACTTGTTTTGCAACTGTGCAGTACTTTTAAAATTCATCTCATAAAGATCAATACTATGCCCTACTGATTGTCTTTTATCAAAATGACTATTATTTTGGGTATATCTTCTTTCCATCTATATGTTACAATGTTTTCGAGTTCTTCATAGAGCTCATGATTTAGTGTATCAACACTCTTACTGAAAATAAGAGCTTATTGCTGTTGCTATTTACAAACTTTACAATACTGCTTATAAGTATGGAAAATACCTAAGGCCTTTTAAGAAAACAAGCTTACGTAGAACTCTTAGCTTTACCTTTGATTAAGCTTCAGTAGAGGAAGTTTATTCGCTTGTTACTGCATTGTAATTATAATTGATCATTTGCATAAATGTCATCAAGTTGTGATTTCCAACTTCCAAATTTCTTCATGACATAAGTAATGTGACGAAATTTCATTATCATATTATTTATTTGAGGAATGTAGTGATGCTATATGTTTTCTTAGACAGTTTTACTATCTTTCACTATCAAGACTAAGCTAGTCTTGATTTGATTCATTTGGAACTTTGGTTACTTATGGAGACCAAACAATTACAACTTCCATGAAGTTCACCTTACCCTTAGTACTATAGACTTCATACAAAAGTAAGAATTGATTCTAGCGTAAATAATTTTTATATACACAATGTTAATTTATACTAGATTCTTACTACTAGTCTTACATAAATACTAATTCTAACATCATGGTATTGATATATATAATGTATGAATAAATGATTATTGTCGGACTATTGTCTTAAGAGTAAGGGCATATACCCTTCTATGGATCTTTCCATAGTGGTTTTTTTACCGTCGAAATATTTCATTGTTTATATATAACAAGAGTTAATGATTTCATGTATGAATAGTTCGTTACCAACGAAGGTTCCAAGGCTTATAATTAAACAAGGGTTTAACGATACTACAAAAACCTTATTCTTAACATGGCTTGACTTCATACTTTATCATTGAAATGATACGTTATGTTTTGACTTTGCATAATATATTATCATTGTGATCGTTGTATGAATTATTAATAATAATTCGATTCCCAACAATGCAGTGGAGAGTATACAACTCAACCCACTATGGATTGAATAAAATTTGTGGGCACGTGGAACATTCACCACTATGCATTGCATAAATTATAAGCTCACCACGCAACCCTACTTCTTTTTTTCATCGAGGGTTTTGGTTTCTGCACTTTTGGGTTCATTGCGGTCATGAGGGATCGTTGTTGCTCATCTCCAGCTCCATAGTTTGTGTAAAGAGGAGTGTTGCCACTCTAGTGTAAGGGTTGCAAAGTTCACAGCTCGCATTTGGTTTTTTTCTTCCTGCATACAATACTTTGTTGTGTGTGAGGGTAGTGTAGTTGTGTGAGTAATTTTTAAATGTTGTTTCCTTTCGTGGCCATTGCCAAGGCTTACCCTGTTCCCGTCGTCAGTGTAGCACATACTGTGAGCTCTGTAAACTCTGTCACTAGTGAACATGATGGTTTTGGGATGTTCGTTGTACTGCTCATGGTGTGGGCTCAAATCCTCCTCGGCTTCCAAATATTTCACTTCCAGGTAAATAAAATCGTCTTATAAATATTATAATCTTTAAAAATTACAGTTACAGTTATAAAATCAGTTTCTAACCAAGATTTGGTCTTCACTTGCAGGTGATGGTTTTCCTTTTCGTTTCAAAGAATCCTCTCCATGTTTGGATTGGCATCAAGTCCTATGGGTAAGCCCCGGTTACAATGTGGCAAAACACTGCTTGTACAGACTTAGGGAAACAAAATGGTTTTGGTTGGGAAGAAGTCACAACCTCGGTTCCTCTACTCTTGGGATGTTTGGTCTTAAGTTTTTAAGATTGGTTTTTCATTATTAAACCCTTGCATATAGTAGGGTGGCTCCATCATTCGATGCCGTAACTTGTACTACTCTTTTATTGACTTATAAAGCATTTACAATAATGTAGGTTTTGATAAATTGAATGTTAGTTTTGCTTTTAAAAACCCATGCCACGATGCTGGGTACACCAGCCCTAAGCTAGGTGTTGTAATCTAGTTAAGTTTATAGCCTTATGGCCTATCAATGCAATACATTGGGTTTTTGTTTAAAAGAATATTTTAATTCAAGCTCTGTCTCATTCTTGTATATCTTGACTTTGTGTACGTTAGGTTCTTCCTATTTGACTGTTAATGAAGAACATTACTGTCTAATATCTTTTGTAAATAGTTTATTGTTATTATAAGACTGTAAGGTCGTAGTGTGAAATTTATAATATTTATTTACTTGTTCACTTTATACAACTAAGGTTTTCCTAAAATGAAACCCTTGTAAATATGAGTTTTTCAATTTATTAATAACAGGGTTCTGCTACTTGTTAGTTTGGTTAAATTATTATTACAGGTGTGTTGTGTAAAAGTACATTTGTTTTCAATAAGGACTGTAACAATTTACAGTAGATTAGAAGTCTATTTTAATAATTATCCAAGTAAATGGTTTGCAGCTTAGATGTTTTATTTACAATATTTAAAGAACTTGGTTAGGGTTTCAACCTTGAAGTTCCACAATTACAGGTATAAGCCTATCTAATAATTATAAATAGTTTTCTGCATAGGTATTATTAATTTTTTTATACTAGTTATTAATTATATTTTATTGCTTTTATTCAATAAACTGTCTAGTAAAATTTACTCAGAGGTTTTGAAATGATATAGCATAAATCCTGTAACTCAGTTTACTCTTTTTAATCTAAGTACTTTTAAATTTAACCCTTTTTGGTTTATAGTAAATATTAGACCTAGATTTAGTTGATATTGTAAAAAAAAAATAAACTATGTAGTTAGTAGTTGTTTATTTACTTAACTATATGTAATCCATGTAACTCTAATGTGATTATCCTACTACATTTCATTCAATTACTAAGTGAAAATAGAGAAGTATAAACATATCATAACACTTTTTCAGAGAAGTATAAACATATCATAACACTGTTTAATCTCCATAATATTTCAACATAAAATAAATTACTCTTCTATCTATAAATACACAATCTTATCTACCCAAACATTCTCTTATTTTCTTAAACATTCTACCTGTGCTAGAGTACTACCTGGGTTTTCCAGGTGTGGAAAAACATAGATTAAAAATTATTTTCTATTCTAACACATTACTCTTCAAATTCATTTCTTCAATAATCTACAAAGACTACTAAATTCTAACATTTACAAACTGAATATTTAACGTTCATATAACAATCAGACTCAGATTTATCTATCTAACACAATAAAACAAAATAATGTAGAACCTGATTAGAATAGACGACAACAGCATTAGGAGGCCGTTCCTCCCTACCAATCTCCTAGAGACCGCTCAAACAACGCTTACTCATAACCCCCGAGGCTGTTCCTGGTCTTCTTGGCTGAGAATTGGTGGAGCATGCAAACAGTAGACTAGTTCAAAAACTCAGTAAAACACCCTACTCTTAGTAGTAAGATCTTTCAGCTTAAAAGTTGCACTAGATCACTCAACAGTTATCCTCTCAAACTCTTTCCACAATTCCCTTCCATTGAATTTCTCTAAAGTACATTCATTCACCTAAATCATCACTTCTCTAGAATGAGCAGCCTCAGCTCTCTTCAATGGGAATTTTTTTAAAGATTGCCTAGGTCTTTTAGTTCAGTTTTCATTAATTAAGCCACCTGCTCTGATTCCACTTTCTTGTTGAATCATGACCCCAAATGTAGGGAGGTTTCCACCCACAATAGTTGGAACTGGTTTGAGGATACTGCCACATGTCAGTTTGCTCTCCACCCAGTCTCTTCCAACAATTTGACCAGTAAACACTCTTTTGACAACTCTCCTAAGCTGCTGTCTCCTCCTTTATTTATTTGTAATTAAAATATTCATAATTACATTAAATATCCTTGACTCTGCTGAGTCATCAATTACAACTTAGCATAAAATTTAACATATTGTCCTCAAATAATATCAAATAATATAAAATTGTTTTTGCAAAATTGGGGCATGTGACAATGTGGTTAACATGAATGAAAGTATACCTATTAATGTTCATTAGTTGGAAATGAATAATGAATAGTCTTTATCTTTGATGATGAGTACATTATGGCTAAAGGTTAACGATTAAAATAGGTTAGTCGCAAGTCAGTATCTGTTGAGATATGGTTAAAGGAATTGAGTATGTTTTAAATGATAGTGGGAAGTTGCATATAAAAAGTCCGCTATCGAGAATAAACATAATTATGTAGATTTAGAATGCAATGTATGAATGATGTCAGACCATAGAGTTATGTTATTCATTGTAATGAAAAGGGAGGTGTATGATGTTATAGTTACAAGGAAAAACCCTCTTTGGAAAAACTAAAATCTAAAGTATTGTTAGAAAGATGGTAAAAAAAAAATTTATTTGACTTGGGGAAGTCACACTGGTACAAACAAGACATCCTTCATTTTTATAGACTTTCCAGAGTCTAGCTTGTAGGAGGAGTCACCACTACCTTTTATGGGATATTGGTAGTCATCCCCAAGTTTCACCTTATGGGGTGAATTATGTTCGGATAGTTTCTCAAAAGATTCCTTGAAACCTGTCATGTGTTTGGAAGTCCCATTGTCAATAAGCCAATCTTTGCATCCATGAGTGACAGTTCCCTTGAGAGAGGATATTAGAAGATATTCTTCTTCACTTAAAGAGTCTTCACTTTCTTGTTTTACTCTCTTTCTGGAAGGATCATCATCCTTAGCAGTGTGAGAATGATGTTTTCTTTTGGAGTTCCTCTTCTTCTTTGATCCATTCTTATTCATGGGACAATTTCTAGAAAAGTGTCCTATTTCATCGCATGTATAACATCTAAGTTTGGATGAACCTTTTTGATGAGAATGCTTACCTGAGAGCTTGATATTCCCTTATTCCTTTCTTGGAGTGTACTCTGAGAGCTTGATATTCACTTCCCATCTTTTCTTCTCGAGCTGCTATTTGAGTGTTTTCTTGTGAACATTCTTCCCACAGTCTACTGAACTTGACTAACTTCTTCCTAGCACAGATTCCTTGGATGAAAGAATCCCATGACCTCGGGAGACCATTCAATGTTGTCATCACAATTTTTGCATTCTCCACTTCTTCATCTACTGATTCTAGATGTTCTTTGATCTGGGAGACCCTTGTGAAGTATGACTGGATGGTCTCCTCATTTTGGGTCTTTAAATTCTTCAACTCATTCCTTAGAGTCATCTTCTGATTGATGTTCTTCCCTTCAAACAATTTGGTTAGGGCATCAAACATAGCCTTAGGTGTCTTGAGGGAGGACACCTGTGGTATTAGGTGATCCTTGATTGAATCAACAATAATCCTCTTTTCCATAACCAACTTCTTCTTATATAAGGCCTTAGCCTCATCTCCCTCTAGAACTGGAACCTCCTCATGGATATAGGAGTCCAACTCATTTTCTTCAAGGACCAGGGAGATCCTATACTTCCATGCTCGGAAGTTATTAGCTCCCCCAATATTTTCATCAAGATTGGTATGATGAGACATATTAACTGAGAACCTTAAATGGAAATACAAAATATTTAGATCTTACTAGGTCAAGATGTCGGATATGGACTTGGAGCTGAAATCCTACAGTGCTGATTCAGGAGCAAATTAGGATTTTGCTTTTTCGTAGTTCTGTCCAACCAAATGCTTTGATCTTGATCCATAACTTCAATTTTGAGGAGGAGATCAATCCAGGCCATGGCTCACTGAAAATTTCCACTTCTATGAAAAGCCCTAATTTCTGACAGCAGTGTTGGGTCCAAAACTGAAAAACCTCAGAATTGCATTCTGCTTCGACAGAAAGATGTGCCCTAGGGAGGAGAGTTATTTCAAGGAGAATGGAAATCTTTAACAAATGGGTTGGCTCATAAAGGGCATCAATAATTCACAAAAATATAGTTATGCTTCGGTGCACAACCAAGAAGTGAAATGATGCAGGCTAAACCAAAAACAACTAGGAACCAAGGAAAAAGGAACACCCACAATTGACACAACTGAAGTGAGGAAATAGGGATCAACTAATATTCAAATCCAACTATATCCCACTACAGAAGTCAAACCCTTATTCAACTCTAAGAAGATCAAATCCACTCTACTACACATAGCTCGACGATCCAAATATGCATCGCTAATCTTAAATACGTTGACTAAATTTTATAAATATGGATGCACACAAAAGAACATAAATATAGAAGCACAGAATAAGGGAATGCGATGCAGGGATTTTACTCAGCATGGTGACTCACAAGGTTTCCCCACTTGCAGACTTAGTAGATCTACTTTTACAGAGCTCGTCGGCGTGCAAGTGGTAAGTAATACCATCTATGGATTCGACAAAATATGATTAAACCTTGGCAGTCTATTTAGGGGAATACCCATACAAATGAATGACATACTGCACGGGAATATTACATATCTATGGATCGACTACTTCTACAAGAAAATCAAAATACTCCACTACTATTGCAATTAATTTCGTGACTCATCCTGCTTTGTTCAAATTCTACTACCCTCAAATTCCAATGTTTTCAAGTTTCCACTTTCATTGCCAAGGTATATCAATGTGAATTCGATCCACCAAACAGAAAAGAAAACTAGATGAATGGCCATGACATAAAAGTAATGTAAGTTTACCTTCCCCATAAAGTTCTAATCAAATAAGGCAATCATCTTCATTTATAGGAACGTATGCATAAAGCAAGAGTTGAATAGGGATTTACACAAAGATGGGACTGATGAGAGCGAAACATTTACCTAGGTAGGGATTTCCAGCCATAGAACACAAAGGAATAAATAATGCTCTCTCAAACGCTCAGAGTAAAACTAGCAAATTGAAAAGGTATATAATCCAAAAGATCTTGTCACCACTAGTTTCCCTACAATCCAAAGAGTCTGCAGCTTGCGGGCTTCAAACCCATGTGATGACAAAGCCCATAATAGTTATAGAAAACTCAAAACCTAGAGATCCAGAGAAAGGGTGGAGGAATTCCTTCGACACCACAATTAGCAGAAAATCTCAAATTTAGGGCGGCCATTTGTTTTTGAGATCGAAACCCACAGTTTTGATGAAAGATATCAATCTTTTCCCAAAATTAAATGGTGGGTATTTAAAAGCATAGAGCGAACCATCTATAGCAAGGGAACATCACAAATAAAAAGAGTCATATAGGATATCTCTCAAATCGTAATAGGTAAGGAATTCTTACCAGATTTTATTCGCTTGGATCGACTGAGGAATGTATTAAATCACAAGCGTGCATACCACTCCGTGCCGCCAATCCAAATCGCAGATCTCCAATGCATTGGTATGTAGAGCTATATTTCAAAGTTCTACCGGTAAATGGGCTCTTACTGAACGAACTCAACGAAAGGAATTCCACCATTCCTTTCTTCAACCCTCACCTAATTTTTTCCAAATGTAACATCAATGAGCAGGCCTGCTTCTTCCCCCTTTGACTGTCTTACTTATACCATAAAAGAAACGGACATGCCTTGATTACCGCTAGGTTCTGCTGTGAGGTCCTAAAACCTAGGTAATGTGAGTAGGCGTTTTGTGCTGTGGGAAAGAAACCCCCCTGAAAACTGTTGTTCTTCCTATATTTTATTTAATTCCCCCATAAGGATGAAGTGCCATCTACCCATCCACCCAGAACTCTCCAATTCCCATGATCCTCTCTCTTTTCCCTGAAAAATGCAGAGATCCTTTATAAAATCGTAGAGATCATTCTTCTTGAAAAAAAACACAGAGATCCTTTATAAAAACGCATAGATCTCTCTTCGTGAAAAAAGCATGGATTATTCTCCTATCAAAACACACAGATTGTTTTTCCCCTAAATGCAGAGATCATTCCCCCTTAAAAAGAAGAGATTTCCCCCATTTATAAAAGACACAGAGATCATTGCTTATAGAAAGCACACAGATTCCCCCTCTAAACCCCACAATCACTCCCCTTATCAAGGCAGAGATTCTTCTCCCAAAAACTTATGTTTCCCCATCTTAGCTATCTAGGAGCCAAGTGGCGCAACGATTCCTCCAAATGTATGAAATTTTTTAGATATATTTTTATTAATTTTCCTTGGGAGGCCCATTTTGAGTTGAAATTTCCTCTAATGATAATTCCCATGATCGCACCCTTAAATTTCTCATTATTGCATAAAAATCCCCATTGCTTGTCCCAAGTCGAATTACCCATCACTGTATATGATAATATATATGTGTGTGTGTGTGTATACATCTTTATAGTTTCAAGTTCTTTTAGTTTCTATGATATAACCCATATAAATATATATATAATAGTTATATCTTTTGTATGATTTTACATGGTAACTTATACCTATATTTCATCATTTTAACATATAGCTTGTATCTCTAAGTGATGCGCATCATGAGTATTAGGTAATACATCTCGTTTCATTTTAATAAAATAGAGTAAACTAGCCTCGTCATGACTTACTTTGTCTTCGGTTGATACTTAGGAGTTTAGGTAGTTGAGGGAGTTGCTCGTATTTTTTGAGTTCCCGAGGCCCGACTAAAATTTTAACCATTCCCTTAGTGGAATTCATCCACCATCATCGTTCTAGTCGCACACGTTTTCGAGTCCCCTTGCATTATTCAATTTCACCTATAATTTTGCAATAGGCTAGGGTTTACACTTATGCTTTGCCATTTCTCGTAGTGTAATGGGGAGATATTACATCCTTGCTCCCTAACCATTCGCCTTTAGCCTAGTGGGTTTAGTTTCTCGTCATTAAGTTGCATCAATGTTTTAAGTCTCCTAAGTTTACCACTTAGGTAATTAACTCATATAGATTACAAGGTTTTGTTTATGGTGGGGCCTTGTCCTTGAGCTCCTCACGAGAAACAAGTATAATAAACATTCACAATTACAAAATATTACCATCCAAGAGGGGAACAATCCACAACCCCAACAAATAGTTGTAGTTGAATAAATATATTATCCAAAGGAAAAATATTTTACATATAAGTTTCTCACAATCAATCATTTGAGCTACTACTTTGTAGTCTATTTGACAAGTATACCCATTATTATAGGGCATTCTCTTGTAAGTAGCATGTACCTTATCTCTTAGATGGAATACAATTTGATCTATGGATGTATGCATGAATGAATTTAATTCCTACCATCTCACCAATCAAAGGTATGGATCTATGTATATACTATTATATGCTCCTAATATAATGTTTTCAGTCCCGTTGCCATGTTTTTTCATTATTGGTTTGATGTTGTTACTTAAATGTTTTTGTTTCCTTCATTGAACAAATTAAGTGATATAATAGGGTTTTGTTGGAGGAGCCTAATATGCTAGTAATTTATAAATTCATTTTTTTTTACATTAGTGCTCCACATGAATCCTATGCTACATTTCTCATAATTGAAGTGGATAAATGATACTCCTAACACAGCTTGACATATTAATGTCATTGATTCTCCAACATGCATATTAATGTCATTGATTCTCCATATACCAAAGTGAAGCATTGATCCTCCCATACCAAAGTGGAGTACTTTTTGCATCATAGACAAAGAAAATGAACCTACAAGTAAAGGGAGATCAAACCCTTCAAACTTGCATCCATTCTATATAGAACTTTACCTGTGTTTAATCCACGGGGACTTCACTTGTTGACCAATATCTCTGGAAATTAAGGGTATTCTTTAATATCCCATGATAGCAACTGCTATGTGACAGGTTCACTAAGTAAAGTCCCCGTGGTTTAATCACATTTTCCTCTCATTTCTTACTCAAGTTTCTATTGTAAAAAAACTAATAAAATCAACATTTTCCTCTCATTTCTGCCTCAAGTTTCTATTATAAAAAACTAATAAAATCCACTATTAACCTGCAAAGAAAAGGTAAAATCTTAAAACCCAACAAATAGAATCGAACTGAACTTGAATAAAACTTTAAAAAAAGAGAGTGCCCTCGCAGACATTGTCTGCGAGGTCAAATAAATTCAAAAAGAGTGCCCTTTATGTCCAGATAAATTATATCTCATATGTCGGCCACGTCAAATAATAATATCTCCCAGTGTTGTTCATATATATACACACAAATACATATTTTAGATAATCATACAAAATCATTGACTCTGTAGATGAAAAGGTGGAATTTCGGGGTTCTGTGTTTGCTTGCAAGGTTACCGTTACGGATATTCAGGGGTTCTGTGTTTGCTTGCAACGTTACCATTACCGTATCGTAGGAGGCAGAGAGTAATAATGGGTGAGGAGCATGAAATGTATGGCGCGGACATTCTTGAGTATGAACAAGAATTAGTAGCAGAAATGGAAACGGACAGCAGCAATAAAGAGTTGGATGAGATGAAGAGAAGGCTGAAGGAGATGGAAGAAGAGGCAGCTGCGCTCAAGGAAATGCAGACCAAGCTTGCTCAGGAAATGCAGGTCCCCATCGCTCAGGACCCTGCAGCAGATCAGGCGAGCAAACAAGAAGTGGATTCACGTTCTGTGTTTGTTGGAAACGTTGATTACTCGTGCACTCCAGAAGAAGTGCAGACGCATTTTCAATCCTGCGGAACAGTTAACCGGGTTACTATAAAAGCAGACAAGTTTGGTCACCCAAAAGGGTTTGCTTATGTTGAATTTATGAACGCCGAGGCTGTTCAAAATGCACTGCTTCTTAATCAGTCTGAACTTCATAACCGCCAGCTGAAGGTTAGTTCCAAAAGGACAAACGTCCCAGGAATGAAGCATAATCGTTATCGAGTACCACGGTTCAATCCCTATTCTAATCCATATCCCCCACCGCCGGTGCCCTATTCTCAGCCGCACCATGCATATCGCCCGCCGCCGCCCTTTGCTCAGCCTTCTTTTTACGCTCCCACTCCCCAGTATGGCTATGGGAAAACCCCTAGATTCAGGCGTGCCATCCGATATCGCCCTTATTATTGAAACCCATGAAAATACTTGCAGTAGGACGTTTAATAGTGAGGAAATAATTTGCTTTGCATTCGTGTGATTGGATTCTCCAATTCACTTGGGAAATTGCACATAGTTCCCTTTAACCCAGTATTATCTTACCTGATTTAATCGATTATGACATTGCCAACTTGATTATTCTTTTAACCAAGTATTATCTTTGATTTAATCGATTACGAACTTGTCAACTTGATTATTCTTTATGGATATTTCATAAAATAGCATAAAATATTCTCTACAATTGATTTTGTTAGAGGTTCTTAGTCAAATCAATTCAGTATATATACTATGAAATTGGGTTATGGTTCACCTATAACATTTCTAAATCTCTTTAAGTTTTTTAAACAATTTCATTATCTTTAACAATAACTAGAGAAGACCTAATTGATATATTAATTGAGAAACCAAAGGATGAGAAATCCTATTGAGATTCATGACCAATCCCTAAGACAGGTTACAATGGTTAATAATTATGCATGCTTTGAATTTTAAGTTTTAATTTGACTAAATTTTTTGTTATTGAGATGATGCATAACTACTTTATTGTTGGGGAGCACTTTTGAGTATGATGAAAGTCTAATGTTTCCCATGAAAATGACTAAATGGAGTGGCTATGCTTGACCATTTTTCAACCCCTATAAGGTTTTTTACAAATTAAACTTGTAAATACACATCCTGAATTGAAATGAGCTTGTAATTACATATCCATAATTGAAATAAGCATTGACTTTAAGAGATCCCATCCAAAAATTAACAACACATGCATAGAAATGTTAGCAATAAAGAACCCTAACAACTCTTAGAAAGAGATCCCAAAGTTATTGCTATGATCTCTTCAACCTACAATCACCCATGAACCTAACACATTCCAAAATAAAACAAAACAAATAGAGAATTGGAATAATCCCATATTTGTGTCTCCATATCTCATGCATCTTGTTGTACTTGTTATTCTTTGAGATAAATATCCTAGATAAAATAATCACATCTAAAGAAAAACTAACATGGTATGAAAGCCTCCCTCAAAGAAGGCATTGTGCAGCTCCACAAACTAGGGATTCCTAATTCAAGGTGTTCTCTTCACATATCATCAAGAAAAGAGGTCTAGGCTAACTTGCCTGAGTATGGGGCATCCTTTGGTGGAAGCACTTTCACAATTGAAGAATTTTCATTTTTGACCCTCTCACTATTTCTGCGAGGAACTAGGGCATCAAGTTTGAGAGTCTTCCCACCTGAGTTTTCAGAAAGTGACCTTAGTGAGCAACTCGCCTCAAGGAGGCACATCTTTGTGTCCAACTAGAATTCGCAAACTCTAAGTTTGGAAAATTAGGGTTTCTCTATCAAACCGTAGGTGAGCTAGCTCTAGAACCATGTTTAACACCTCAAATCGATAAGATCTAAATCTTTGATATTTCCATTAGAGGTTCTCATCTGGAAAGATGACTCACCATACTGAGCTTGAGTAAAATATTGGAGGGGCTCAGAACTTCCGAGCATGGAAGTACAAAATCTCTCTGATCCTTGAAGAAAATGACTTGAATTAATTTATCACTAAAGAAGTTCGAGAACGACAGGGAGATGAGTCTAAGGCTACTAATAAGAGAAGCATGGCTAAGACTAAGAGAATCTTTGCAAATTCTATGAAGGATCACTTCATCCCCCATGTGTCTTCATTCAAGACACCGAAGGAAGTATATGATGCTTTGAAAAAGATGTTCGAAGGAAAGAACATCAACCACAATATGACTTTAAGGAACCAATTGAAGAATGTGAAGATAGAGAACTCTGAGACTATATAGTCTTACTTCAGAGGGGTTGCTCAAATCAAAGAACAACTTGAAGTGGTTGAAGTGAATGATGAAGAAGGAGAAATTGTATTGACTACCTTAAATGGTCTCCCTAGTTCATGGGACTCATTCATTGAAGGGATTTGTCCAAGAAGGAGGCTGATCTCTTTCACCACACTCCGAGAAGAATGTGCACAAGAAGAAGCTTGACTCGTAAGAAGAGAAGAGAAGATGGGAGCAAGTGAAGATCAATTTTTCGAGGTTCACACGAGGAGGAACTTCGAGAAGAAGGAGAACTTTCATCACAACAAGAAGGACAAGAAACAAAAGAAGACCAAGAGAGATACTTCAAATGTTCGATACTACACTTGTGATGAAAAGGGACATTTTGCAAGAGATTGTCCCATGAGGAAAAAGAGATGCCATGTTCATATTGTCGAAGATTATGAACTAACAAACAAAATATTTAGACAAGAGAATGATGATTCACATGAAGACTATGTGCTAATTGCCGCACTTACGGGCATTCTCTCACAATGTAAAGAGAAGTGATTGGAATAATTCGTCAATATGTCTCAACATGAGTCACCACACAAGGTGAAACTTGGGGATGATTACCAATACCCCATAAAAAGGAATGGCGAAGTTTCATACAAGCTTAACTCTAGAAATCCTTAAAGATTAAGGATGTGCTATATGTTTGAGTATTAAAGCGATCAAGGAGTGCCATTTTTATGTGAGTGATGATCGTGAGCATGATACATTGTTCATTCAACACTGCTTTGGTTTGGTTTATGATTCATTCAGACAAAGAGGTGTATCATTTACTGAACAATTGATTTGGTCATATGGGTGTCTAGGGTAGTTCAAATCGGTACACTTTTTTACTAGTTGATTTTCCTTCACAAAGAGAAAGGAGTCCAACACACCTGAATCTTTTTTGAAATAAGGCATGGAAAGGGTTAACATGATGGCACATGTGCATATGTGAAACAACCACTTCAGAGGTACAAGATGAGTCATGGTGCAACCTTGATCTTGAATTCTATGTAGAAGTAGTTGATTGGTGCACACAACATTTTGGACATCGAGGTCATGAACAAGGAAGGATGATGCATAAGTAATAAACTCCAAACTCAATTAATAGCCTAATAACATTACATCATCATTTCCAAAAAAACACGTGTTCAGTAGAAATTTATATGAAAAATTGAATTCCATACAGGTTGTTTTGGGATGTTTTCCTTCGTAATGTGAACATAACCATTCCATGGTATTGTGATACCATACCTCATAAGAGGGAATTACATTATGTTCAGAGTAAAGACATGGGCGACATATTCACCATTGAAACGAGGAAGTATGCTAGTTTTTGTGATTTTTTCATTGATGTAATTGGATGCGTCCTTCATCACTATCAAAATGATGTATATGTGAAACATTGGAAATATGTCCCTCTTAATCCAAATTTCCCACATCCAATTTCCACATGGAAATATATGCACACTAATGAGGAAGCGGTCTCACTAGATCATGATTGAGTTTATGATGTGGTTAGGGAACGTAAAAGACTTCATTATTAATTAGTTCATTATATATTACACATATACATATCGTGTAGAAATGCATGTAGGGAATTTGAATAATTTTTGTAATTTCTCTTGCACATGATGTATTCGTTGTCATTACACCCCTCGACAATCAAGAAAATGTGGCCTATTATTTGATGCAGTCCACACAAATTAAAAGCAGGTTGGTGAGACCCTTTCAAGATGGAGAATTCACGTACCAAATTGGGGACTTTGTTCTAATGGGCCAATTTTTTGAAAGAGTGGAAAATAGGGTTCTTATATTATTTATAGAGATTTTATGCCTAAATATATACCATGCCAATATAGTCATTTGGTGGTGGCCCCTCAGATACATCTAAAAAAAATCAAGGTGAAGACACGTGAGACAAAGAGATGGAAGATGGGAGAATCTAACCATGATTGTATTATGGAGACTTGCATTCCTATAACCCATTGGCTAGATGAATGAGCTACACATGACACTTACAACATTGAACTAGGTGTCAAACTATCTTGTTGAACGGAATGTTGTAATTACAAATTTCTAAAATTAACATGTACAACATCTATTGCAAGAAACTCATGTATGGTCCTATATGGATTTGATTTTGTATCAAAATAAGGCGAATGGATATGAGTATTATTTCTTAACTTTTATTCCTTTATCTATGCTCTTTTGCAATAACAAATTTTCATATATAGACAATGATCCTTTATTAGTTGTGAAGGTAAGTTCACCATCAACTATGAAAAATTACCAATTCTAATATAATATGGGGTTCTCTTCTCCAATGGTTATCCTCAAATTGTAATTTGTAATTGATTTTTTTATATTGTAAATACACATTGAATTTTCAATTGGAATTACAAATAAAATTGCACAATAAATTGGAGTGAGAATAGTGATGCGCAATGCCATGCGCACACCACCTTCATTTCCCTCCATAAATTGCACAATGATTTAAATATCAATTACACTTGGCTGGATTATAATTGCATGCCCCATTAGTTTCAATTAACATTCCCTTCTCCTACAATATTTCATTTCCTATTATTGCCACTAATTGTACTCAATTTCATCGACACTTCTCCATAGATATAGGTAGATGCAGCATCAATCTTCTCGATGAACAAAGATCCAATCATGAGACTTCATCAATAAGACAATTAAAAAATGCATGCACTTATAGACATTCTAGCCAATCAGTGTCTTATCTTCCTTGTTTCTAATATTTCATTGAATTTAGATTTTTATTTTTCGACATTTTTTATTATTAAGATAAAAGTGACTTTATGGAGAAGTCAAAAAGTTAGGAGAAAGTTAAACTTTAAGATAGTTTTTATGAATAATATGATAACTATCAATTTAAAAGTCAATATAATTTTGTTAACATTTTATATTAAAGCTTTATTTGTTAACTTTTTATATTAAAACTTTATTTTGTGAATTAATTTTTAATAATTTTATAAGTAATTTTTTTTAGATATTTTAAGATCAAGAATAAATATATTAGATGGTAGATGATTATACATATATAGGATAAAGAATTACAAAATCATTGTAACATTTGAATATCAAGAAGGCTAAAATATAAAACCATCTTACCTTATTAAATAGATAAACTTAGGAAATAAGTTTTTATTGGATATTTTTGTGGAAGTTATTTTTCATTGTTTATAGAGTTTTTTTTCAAGGTGACCACTAGAGGTTTGTGTGAAAATTGGGTCATGGTGCTTCAATGTGACAAGAACATTGTTACTTTGAATATAACAATGTATTAGTGCTCCATGAACTTTCTCCACACACAAAGATATGTGTGTGTGTGTTTTAAAATCAAGTTTAAAGATACTAGATGTGAGGTTTTGGTGAAAATTGGGTCATGGTGCTCCAATGTGACAAGCACATTAATACTTTGAATACACTTGAATGTACTAGTGCTCCATGAGCTTGCTCCATAATAGTTTTATAAATAGTTTTTTGATTCTTTAAAATGAAGATTAAGGATACTATATGGTTCAAGATAGTCAATATCTAGGATAAACACGTGTTAAAGGGTCATAATTTCTAAAAACCAAGAATTATTAAAATATAACCAACTAGCCTTATAAAATGGGTAAATTGTATTTCAGAGCAGTACTAGGAAACCAATTTTTATTGAAAGTTTATGTGGATGGATAGAAACTAAATATTCCAAGAAATATCCCTAAGTTGCATGTATCCATTCATGGAGTCACTTAAGGGAGGGTCATACCTCCTTAAATATTCAAATAAAGTTTTAGAATTGTAACGGAGAAGGTAGTTTCAATCTTGAGATATCAACGATGAAGATGAAGCAACAATGAAAAGGTTGATTCCTCCAGTATGTTATACACAACCAAAGTAACCATCTTCCATATGCTTACTAGTGAATATTAATCCTCACTAACACATGGTTATTCTACCTTAACTTTGAATAAAAATATTTATCGTAACAAAACTATAATAATGTAAAAAAAGTGCATGTATGTATCACTTCAACGCTTTGTCTACACTCCTAATAATTAATGAATGCTTTGTAGCCATATTGACTTTATGAAAAATGTTGAACAATAGATATTAAAATAAACCTAGACAATGTAAAATTGTAATTTAAATTTTAAATTGTTATGTAACTCAATTTTAAATTTTGATTTTGCAATTGTAAGTTGAATTTTCAATTGAAATTATATATTAAACTTGAAATTTTAAATTGTAATTGAAATGCAATGTGCAATTGCAAGTGAATTGTAATCTGTAAACTCTAATGTAATTGTAATTTAAATTTTAACTTGTAATGTAATTGAATTTTGAATTTTGAATTTGCAACTATAATGTAATTGAAATTGAACTTTTAAATTCTAAATACACATTGAATTTTCAATCGAAATTACACATTAAATTTGAATTTTAAATTGTAATTGAATTACAATGTCTAAATTGTAGTTGAAATGTATCACGTAGACTAATGTAATTGTAATTTAAATTTTAAATTGTAATGTAATTGAATTTTAAATTTTGAATTCAGAATTGTAAAATAATTGAAATTGCACTTTTAAAATGTAAGTAAACACTCAATTCTCAATTGAAATTACACATTAAATTTGAAATTTGAAATTGTAATTGAATTGCAATGTGTAAATTGTAATTGAATTGTAATGTGTAGACATTAAAAGTCAATATAATTTTGTTAACATTTTATATTAAAACTTTATTTGTTAACTTGTTATATTAAAACTTTATTTTGTGAATTAATTTTTAATAATTTTATAAGTAATTTTTTTAGATATTTTAAGATCAAGAATAAATATATTAGATGGTACATGATTATCAATATTTCGGATAAAGAATTACAAAATCATTGTAACATTTGAATATCAAGAACGCTAAAATATAAAACCATCTTACCTTATTAAATAGATAAACTTAGGAGATAAGTTTTTATTGGAGATTTTTGTGGAAGTTATTTTTCATTTTTTATATAATTTTTTTTCAAGGTGACCACTAGAGGTTTGTGTGAAAATTGGGTCATGGTGCTTCAATGTGACAAGAACATTGATACTTTGAATACAACAATGTATTAGTGCTCCATGAACTTTCTCCACACACACAAATATGTGTGTGTGTGTGTGTGTGTTTTAAAATCATGTTTAAAGTTACTAGATGGGAGGTTTTGGTGAAAATTGGGTCGTGGTTCTCCAATGTGACAAGCACATTAATACTTTGAATACACTTGAATGTACTAGTGCTCCATGAACTTGCTCCATAATAGTTTTATAACTAGTTTTTTAGATTCTTTAAAATCAAGATTAAAGATACTATATGGTTGAAGATAATCAATATCTAGGATAAACACATGTTAAAGAGTCATAATTTCTAAAAACCAAGAATTATTAAATTATAACCAACTAACCTTATAAAATAGGTAAATTGTATTTGAGAGTAGTACTAGGAAACCAATTTTTATTGAAAGCTTATGTGGGTGGATAGAAACTAAATATTCCAAGAAATATCCCTAAGTTGCATGTATCCATTCATGGAGTCACTTAAGGGAGGGTCATACCTCCTTAAATATTCAAATAGAGTTTTAGAATTGTAATGGAGAAGGTAGTTTCGATCTTGAGATATCCACCATGAAGATGAAGCAACAATGAAAAGGTTGATTCCTGTAGTATGTTACACACAACCAAAGTAGCCATCTTCCATATGCTTACTTGTGAATATTAATCCTCACTAACACATGGTTATTCTACCTTAACTTTGAATAAAAATATTTATTGTAAAAAAACCATAATAATGTTAAAAAAAGTGCATGTATGTATCACTTCAATGCGTTGTCTACACTCCTAATAATAAAAGAATGCTTTGTAACCATATTGACTTTATGAAAAATGTTGAACAATAGATATTAAAATAAACCTAGACAATGTAAACTTGTAATTTAAATTTTTAAATTGTAATGTAACTCAATTTTAAATTTTGATTTTGCAATTGTAATGTAATTGAAATCAAACTTTTAAATTGTAACTACACCTTGAATTTTCAATTGAAATTATACATTAAACTTGAAATTTTAAATTGTAATTGAATTGTAATGTGCAATTGTAAGTGAATTGTAATGTGTAAACTCTAATCTAATTGTAATTTAAATTTTAACTTGTAATGTAATAGAATTTTGAATTTTGAATTTGCAACTGTAATGTAATTGAAATTGAACTTTTAAATTGTAACTACACATTGAATTTTCAATCGAAATTACACATTAAATTTGAATTTTAAATTGTAATTGAATTACAATGTTTAAATTGTAGTTGAATTGTATTGTGTAGAGTAATGTAATTGTAATTTAAATTTAAATTGTAATGTAATTGAATTAATTAAATTTTGAATTTTGAATTCGGAATTGTAAAATAATTGAAATTGCACTTTTAAAATGTAACTACACACTCAATTCTCAATTGAAATTACACATTAAATTTGAAATTTGAAATTGTAATTGAATTGCAATGTGTAAATTGTAATTGAATTGTAATGTGTAGACTCTAATGTAATAGTAATTTAAATTTTAAATTGTAATGTAATTGATTTTTAAATTTTGAATTTGCAATTGTAATGTAATTTAAATTGAACTTTTATATTGTAATCATTGTATATTAAATTTGCAATTGATCCATAAAAACATTTGTAACTCTAATAAATAGATCTAAATGTGCCAAAGGAACCCTGAAGTAGAGCGCCATTGAGAGGTCCTTCCAAGAGAAAAGGGCAACAACCCCTACCTAATTGACTAGTTTCCACCCATAAGGTAAACCAAGAGTTGTCGTTTGTGGCTAATAGGTTATTAGTTTTACCTGAGTCGTGGAGTGAGGGGTACTGCCCAATACGCAAGACGTAAGACAACATTGGCGGCTGACTGAATCCCATAAACCTTTAGGAAGCTGAACATACCTGGGTCCATATCAATTTCTAGTTGGTAAAGCACATTTTTTGAGAGCCGCCACACAACAAAAAAAAAGGTATAAATTTCTATTTTTTTCCATATCTTCTTTGTTTTAGCTCCATTTCCCTTCAAAATTCACTATAACCTACATAATTCCATTATGCATATTTCCTTCCTTGAGGACTCTATCCCAAATTCAACTTCGTGAAGCTCGAAGTTCCACATTTGTCTATTTTAAGTGTTTTCCATAACATCTTTGATTCTCACCCACTCAACATCAAATTTTTCCACCATGTTCATTTCCCAATTCTGCTTGTTTGTCCCTCTGTGACAAATTTCCCAATTCTTTCACCCTGCTTATGAATTTCACATTTTCTACTTCCTTGTCCCTCAGAAAGTGTGCAAAACCTAGTCAAACCATAATTACCCACCCGAGTTTTTTCCCAGCTCAAATTTTTTCTTTTCTAAAACCCTTTATGTTTTTGTTTTTCTACCCATTTAAAAAAAACATGATTATGGTTGTCACCCATGTAGGAGCAAATAAAAAAATGAAAGAAGAACTTGTCTCCCTCAAGACCAAACTTGAAGATATCGATAAAAAATTTCTTAGTCTCCATGTTCAACATTTAGCCATAAGCAACCGACAATAGTCCGAGTCTTCTGCACACACTCGGTTATCTTCTTCTAGCAACTTTTATGGGTGAGAGCTTGATTTTCCTCACTTCAATGGTGATGACCCAACTAGATGGATTTACAAGGAACATCAATATTTTAGTCTACATATCACTTTTGATGTCAATAAAGTCCCACTTGCATCCTTTCGTTTGGAACATGAAGCCCTTCAATGGTTCCATTAGTACATCAAGGCTCACACAGAGCCAAACTAGACATATTTTTCCAACTCTTTTTGAAAGGGTTTGGCCCTAGTGCTTTTGATGATTTCACAGGAGCACTCACCAAACTTTGTCAAACTGACACTGTGATGGAGTATCAGAAAGAATTTGAGAAACTAGCCAATCAAACAGAATGATTTCCTGTTACATTCTACTTGAGTTGTTTTATCATTAGTCTGAAGGATGCAATCGAATTTTAGGTTAAAATGTTCAATCCCAACATAATGAGGGAGGCCCTAGGGTTGAATCAATTGACGGAAGACAAGATTATGGCTCAAAAACGCTCCAAACCCATTTTTGTTCCATTCAAAAATCTACTTCACCAAACACCTCCAATCCCGCCAGCTCCTAGAACCACTCATATCAAGCATTTTTCTAAAGCTGAGATGTGGGCATGTAGGGAAAAATGGATCTGTTATAATTGTGACAAGAAATTCACACGAGGACATCGATGTGATGATCAAAATCTCTATCTCTTGGATGTAGATTCTCCTCCTGCACTTGAAATTTTTGATGATGCTAAGCATCAAGTAGATGATGAGGGTGTAATTCAAAAACTTCGTGTTGACCTTCCTAGTCAAGAAAACTAGCCAAAGATATCTCTCCATGCCTTAGTGGATTCACCACCCCACAAACCATGCGAGTCAGGTGTTTATTAAAAAGTATCCCTCTTACAATACTCATTGGTTCTGGTAGTACTCATAACTTCATTGACCCTGAGATTGCCAAACAGGCCGATTGTTTTGTCCATCCTTGCTCCAACTTTGAATCCATGATTGCCAATGGGGGAACCTTTCCTTGCAAGGGTAAGTCTCATAATGTGCTAATATCTATTTGGGATTATATATTGTGCTCTAACATGTTTTCCTTGCCCTTAGGCAGATGTGATGTGGTTTTGGGTGCTCAATGGTTACGCACACTTGGACCCATTTTATGGGATTTTGATGAACTTTGGATGCATTTTTTAGTCATTGGGAAAAAATACACATTGAAGGCCTTACAACCAGGGTCTCTCAGCATCATTAATTCACATCACATGGAAAATATCTTTAAGAAGAGCTCACCTGGTGCCATCGTTCTGTTAAGTTTGAGCATATAGATCTGTAGACAAACACACAACTCACAAAGAAGATCTCACAATTTACTCAGCCATTGAAGAATGAAACAGTGCAAAAGGCTTGCAGCTGTGAATGCTTTCATTAATCAAAAAAGTAATCCAGATAATAATTACAATGATGTAAAATGGCTTTAATAGCCACAAGCAATTCGAATCCACATGAGGAAGTTTGAATTGATGACTCTACTTGACTGTAGGTAAACAAGACTTGTCTAAATCACAATTGGAGTTCTAAAACACAACTAACTGTTACATTTAGTATTAAATAATGGTTAACTAACTTTGGTAGGTGAGAAAAGCGCCCCACATACATGTGTAATTAATTAAACCATTATTTAACTGAATGTAATTGACTCCTAACTTGTGTTGACTAGTCATCAACTGAATATAAGGACCCAATAGTTAACTGTCCTTGTCTAAATCATAACCGGAGTTCTAAAACACAACCAATTGTTACATTTAGTATTAAATAATGGTTAACTGACTGTGGTAGGTGAGAAAAACGCCCCACATGTGTGCAATTAATTAAACCATTATTTAACTGAATGTAGAGAGCTAGAACTGAATGTAACTGACTCCTAACTTGGCTTGACTAGTCATCAACTGAAGTTAACTGACCTTGGTTGGTTTCGGCACTCCCATTTGCTTCCTAAATTGTATGGATTGATCTAGGAGACTCCTAAACTTATGCAATCAAGTGCAATAAGTGGCAGTGAGCCTCAATTAGTGTTCCCAACACTTTGGTAACTGAAACATGTGCCCCAATTTGGTCAAGTTTAACCAATGGTGCTAATGACTATAAATAGATTGGATGGACTCCTGATTTAGACATGACTCCTGATTTAGACATATGACCAAATTTGGACAAGGGAGGATTAATAATCCTAACACCCCCCCTGAATGCTAACTTGGACAAACTGTGGGCCCTGGTAACTAAGACCATAGGTCACCCATTACATCAAGTAAAGTAAAGTAACTGCTCAAAAATAAGGTGCTTGGGGAAAAACCACATGGGAAAAAAACCCCCCCTTCTAATTAAGCAGGTAGAATCAGGATCAATCTGGTTCTTCTGTGCATAGGTATCCAGGGGCCTGGCATGTGAACCTCTCCATAATTATGTCTGGAGGAATCTTCCTCTTTGGAAGAAGAATGATATGCTCAATTAAATCAGAAATATAGACAGCTGCCGGATGAAGACTGGACCCATGTAGAGCAACTGAAGTCAACTGAAAAGTGAGGAACGGTTCTTGAGAATTCAGAGAATGTGAAGAACACTCAAGAAACTGATATGTTGCAGCCATGAACAGAAAAACATGAGTGGTAAGAACAGCACCAAGTGTTAGGAGCAGGTGTCCAGGCGAATGCGGAAAATCTTCCTCTTTACTAGTTCTGTGAGAAGATGAGCATGTGATCAATGGTAGAGAAGCACTGGGACGGTTGAGAGCGAATGCTGGAGCTCCATAGTCTGATATAGATTTTGAAATAGATAATGAATCACATAATAAAATATCAGCAACCTCATATGAGGAAACTAACACCAAATCCCCATCAGTAGTTTTGAAGAGAAAGTGCGGTACTTGATTTTTCACACCGGAATTGGTGAGAGGAGCTACAGAATGAATGCTTTTGAATTTTAAAATATGAACCGAATAATATCAGATCAGAAAGTAAATCAGATCTAAACAGGTTCAAAACAGATCCAAAACTATGAAATGGAATCAAATCCCCAGCAGTAGTTTTGTAGGAGACTTGCGGTACTTGTTTCTTCACACTATTGATGAGAACAACTACAAGTAGTACTGAAAGATTATGAATTTGATATATTAAACCAAGCAATATCAGATCAGATCTAAATAAGATCATATCAGATCCAATAAGGTTAATATCAAATTCAAATAAATGGTTAACTGTGACGGTCGATGCACAGCTTTTTTCTTCTTCAAAATTCTTAATTTTGGTGCATGCAATCCTGCAGGAGTTTGCTGGAAAAACTAGATCATGGGGAGTGAATGGATCACTCTGGTAATCGATGAATGTTTGCATGGAAGTGCAGCAGAATTTTTCTTCAATATCAAATATTCGAATGTCTTCTTCTGTTTCAGCAATATGAGAAGATGAGATATCAGAGATCTCATGAACTTTCGGAGCATCAGGAGAAGGAGTCACTGCATAGAGACTGTCTTCAATTCGAATTGACTGTGTAGAAGCTTCTGCTTCTTCTTTATCTTGAACAACTTCATCAGAGAGAGTGGAGGCCAAGATTTTTGGATCAAGGATGCTTATGGTGCTGGATGTGCTCCATCTGCTATCAATTCCAAAGGTTCTGTCCAATCTTGTCCAGAGTTCCTTTAGACCTTGTCTCATCAGAGATGAAATCATTTCGAAGTTGTACCTGCAAAACAAAAAAAATGATCCAGTAGGAGATATGAGGAGGAGAAGTACGTTGTCCACCGAGGCTCTGATACCATGTTAAATTTGAGCATATAGATCTGTAGACAAACACACAACTCACAAAGAAGATCTCACAATTTACTCAGCCATTGAAGAATGAAACAGTGCAAAAGGCTTGCAGCTGTGAATGCTTTCATTAATTAAAAAAGTAATCCAGATAATAATTACAATGATGTAAAATGGATTTAATAGCCACAAGCAATTCGAATCCACATGAGGAAGTTCGAATTGATGACTCTAGTTGACTGTAGGTAACCAAGACTTGTCTAAATCACAATTGGAGTTCTAAAAAACAACTAACTATTACATTTAGTATTAAATAATGGTTAACTGACTGTGGTAGGTGAGAAAAGCGCCCCACATGTGTGCAATTAATTAAACCATTATTTAACTGAATGTAATTGACTCCTAACTTGTGTTGACTAGTCATCAACTGAAGTTAAGGACCCAGTAGTTAACTGTCCTTCTCTAAATCATAACCGGAGTTCTAAAACACAACCAATTGTTACATTTAGTATTAAATAATGGTTAACTGACTGTGGTAGGTGAGAAAAAACGCCCCACATGTGTGCAATTAATTAAACCATTATTTAACTGAATGTAGAGAGCTAGAACTGAATGTAACTGACTCCTAACTTGGCTTGACTAGTCATCAACTGAAGTTAACTGACCTTGGTTGGTTTCAGCACTCCCAGTTGCTTCCTAAATTGTAGGGATTGATCTAGGAGACTCCTAAACTTATGAAATCAAGTGCAATAAGTGGCAGTGAGCCTCAATTAGTGTTCCCAACACTTTGGTAACTGAAACATGTGCCCCAATTTGGTCAAGTTTAACCAATGGTGCTAATGACTATAAATAGATTGGATGGACTCCTGATTTAGACATGACTCCTGATTTAGACATATGACCAAATTTGGACAAGGGAGGATTAATTATCCTAACACGTTCAACTCCATTTCATTCAGATGCAACCTTCAGTGGTCTGAACTACTCCCTTTTATCTACAACAAATTTTGGATCAATATCCATGTGTTTTTACTGAGCCAGTGGGATTTCCACCTTCAAGACCATAGGACCATTGTATTCCTCTCCTTCCTGGAAGTCCCTCCCAACATTAGTCCCTATTGCTACCCATTTCACCACAAGATAGAGATTGAGATGCTTGTTCGAGACTTACTGAAGAAAGGTATTATTCTCCCTTGTACAAGTTCCTTCCCTTCACCAGTTCTTCTTTTCCAAAAAAAATATGGGTCATGGCACCTATGCATTGAATTTGAAGCACTTAATCGTATCATAATCAAGGATAAGTTTCCAATTCCTGTTGTTGATGATATTTTGAATGAGCTTCATGGTGCTCATGTTTTCTCCAAGTTGGATCTTCATTGTGGGTATCACCAAATTCAGGTCCATGAGGATGATATCGCTAAAACAAATTTCTACACATATGCTGGACACTATGAATTTTTGGTCATGCCATTTGGCCTCACGAATGCTCCACCCACATTCGAGGAATTGATGAATAAAATATTTTGTCCCTACTTGTGAAACTTCATTCTAGTCTTCTTTGGTGATATATTCATATATAGTTTAACATTGGTTGAGCATCTCCAACATCTTGATCTTGTACTGCAACATTTTTGTGATCATCATCTCTGTGCCAAAAAAGCTAAATGTGTTTTTGGGAGGAAGGAGGTAGATTATCTCGGGCATATTCTTTTAGGATAAGGGGGTTCGTGTCGATCCTGCCAAAATAGATGCCATGAAAATTGGTCGTTTACTCAAAACTTGAAGAGCCTTCTTTGGTATTTGGGACTCAATCACTATTACCACAAGTTTGTCAAGGATTATGGGGAGATTGCAGATCCATTAAAATCTCTATTGAAAAATGATGCTTTTGCATGGACACATGCTATCGAATGTGCATTTGAAAAAAACCACTTATATTATGAAACGAGAAATCGACACACTTCTCATTTTTCTCTCTCCTAATTTTAGTAGCTATTTTGACATCTAAAAAATGTTGATACCAGTATCACACATTTTCATTTTGAGGCATTTTTTTGGGCCTTTGAATCATCTTTAATGTAAAATAATTTTATTTCTATTTTCAAGTGTGATTTTTAGAAATTTAACAAAATAACATACATTTAGAAGCAAGTTATAATGAAAAACGTATACATTTTGCAATTTTTTATTTAAAATAAGACATTTTATGGACAAAACAAGACATTTTTATTGACAAAATTGTAAAAAAATCCAAAAAATAAATACATTTAAAACCATTTTCAATTGATTTTTAGAGATTTTTTGTATAAAAATGATATTATTTTATATTATTTTTCAAAAAGTGATGATTCAGATAAATTCAAGGAAAACTATACCATATATTTGTAAATAACATATTAGAAACAATATATAGAGAAATTTTATTTCTAAAATAAAGTCTAAAACTCAAAACATTACTAATATATCTTATCAAAAAGTTGTCAAATTTAACATTTTCTTCAAGACATGAAACAAATCAACAATATCATAGAGGCCAAATTATTCATTGAAATTGTATTTTTCAGAGCTTGCCTTTCTTGACGGACATCAATGTCCTCTTCCATTGGGTCTTCTATGTGTGTAAGATGCCCAAAATCCTCCTTTCCAAACACCCCTCCTAAATGGGGTTGAGGATCTTGTGACATCTTCGCGACAAGCATTTCACTAAACTCCCCTTTCTTCAAACCAACTTCTTACAATTCATGTGGAAGAACTTGAATAGCATTAATTTTTTACTTGATGTTATTGCATTGCAGTGGATCATTAGCAATGTATATGCAATTTCTTCTTTCTGTAAGGAGCTCACTATTGTTATACCTAATAACCAAAAACAAAAAAATATAGTAAGTCAAATAGCATAAAGAAGCATATCATCTGTTAGGGGAGGGATCCAAGAATGGGGGTCGAGAGCTTCGGCTCTCGATCTTGATCTTTCAAGATGAAATGGCTTCCAGTTTCAAAGTTTCTAGCTTTGTACGTCATGGTGGAGGCAGTCTCGGTAGATCTTGCCATGGTTTAGATTTCATTCGCCAGGGTTTTAAATGATTGCGTCGAGGCTTCAACATTTTTTGCTGCTGATGGGGTTTTGGTCGAGATCGGTGGGCATCAGCTCCAATCTGGGGTCGTGGGATTTCGTGTTACAGTACCGATTTGTGCTGCTTCCCCTGAATGGGTTTGCTGGTTTCGATCCGAGTTTCCAGTGCAAATGGTGGAGCGTTTGATGGAGGATTTGATCACAGTGTTCTTGGTGTCTTCATTCTACATAGACGGTGCGGGCTGCATTGGTTTCTTGATGGGTTTTCAATGTGGCTTCGACATTCAGTGCCAGAGCTACCCTCTCTACAATGTTCTTGGCGGCCATGGCAGCTACCCTATTCTTCCTGCACGTGCCATTGGGAAGACAATCAGGTGGACGGATTGGGCACTGGTAGTGCTGGTGCCTGGTCTGGGTCTCTGATCGTTCTTGATAAGGAGTAGCTGCATTTGATGGGAACGAGATCATCTTGAGCGGCATGCTGCTGGTGCACAGGGGTGAGCATCCTGGATTGGGGCAAGAACCATGGTTGAGGGCTTCGGCTCTCAATCTTTGATCCATCATGGCTGATCTGGATTTTGGACGGCTCCATGATGTTGTCATCACCGTCATGGCGGCGGCGGTGGGATCGATTTCTTATCTGGGATTTGCTGGTTCCTAGATCTAGATCTGTGGTTGGATCATGATCGGTGGGATTGAGCTTCAAGAACTGGGGTCAAGGATTTCGACTATTTTGAGGGTTTTGGATCATGAATGGCTCCTTCATGATATGTTGATTTTGCAGAGATAGATCGCCTGCCTTATATGGCAGTGGTGGTGTCTGTGGATATACTCTTGCGTGGTGACCCATTTTTCTCCTTAGGGATCTCTGCGGCGGCGACGACATTTCAGAGGCGGTGGCCTTTGCTATTGGCAGTATGTGTGATCTCATGTTTTTGTGACCTGTCTATTGATTTGGGTTGTGATATCCATATATTGGGACAATTTCATAATTTTTTTTGGTTATGTTTATATGTGACAGCAAATATGTGACAATGTAGGGATCCTAGTGATCCTCTTACATGTGCAGATGTAATTTTGTTCTACTTTGAAATAAAATTATGAATTTTTTCCGAGGAAAAAAAAAATCATAAAGAAGCATATTTAAAAAACATAATGAAGAAGAAAAAAAAAACTTGAAATATGCTTTCATATGTAATATCCGAAATTTTACATGAACCCGAGAACAAATCTAAGACCAAATTTCCCTATCTTGAAAATGTATATATGGGATAATTAAATAAGGTTTTTGGATTTCGATATATGTTTACAGTCACTCCTAACGCCCTAACCCTAATATCAATAGTGCATTTTTTTTTAATTTAACCCCCCTCCTCCTCTGTCCTTGAGCGACCAAGTAAAGGAACTCCATGCTGGAGGATGAGGGTACCGTAACGGGGGTAGATAATGGTACTAAAGATGAAATTCAATGATCACCTTGTTTTTTGTCACCTACTTCCATGCTTTAATTTCATTAATCACTACTCAAGTTTCCTTTGATCTTTAGTGCATTTGATCATTTTAAAAAACGACGGCATAATGGTCTATCTTTTTCAGTTTTGTGTTTGTTTTGGTTTATAGATTAGTGGGCCTTTTGCATTCGACATACATAAATGATTTCAATGAAATGAAATAAGAAAACATACTCCACAGATCTTCACATTGAAAACCATTGAAAACCTTGCACCTTGCAATTCATTAGATGAACTTGCCAATTTTGTAAATGTGCTTAGGAAGTGGCATAGTATTAAATGGGAACTTATTAGCTAAAATACCATGAAAACAATGTGAAATCCCATATTCTTACTTGGAGATTCACGATCACACTAATCCAACTTTGATTATAGATGAATAATCACAAATGTGCTAAAAGTCCCTATTACATCAAACATTCAAATAAAAATGGAAGTTAAAGTCTTATCACATGAATAAAACATTTCTTATTTAAATAGATATTATACTTTGAAATGGTAAAAGATCAAATGAATAAAACCATTTTTATTCACAATGTTATTAGATGAATTGAACATCTCTTATTAAAATCAATATTATACCTTAAAATGATAACAGATAAATGAATAAAACCATTTTTATTTACAAGGTTATAGTTTGAGATGGTGAAAAATAAGATATAATTTAAATTATATTATATGAAATGTGTGAGAATCAATAGACTAAATTAAAATAATTAAACCTAAATTTTTATGATTATTTGGTAAGCAAATTTTATAACTTACTATGTTAAAGGGAAATTGCATTCATTGAAGAGAGGCCACCTATTCATCTTTGGAGTTTAATTCATATTAAATCCTCAAATGTATTCCAATGTTGATGAGACTACCTATTCATCTTTGGAGTTTAATTCATATTAAAGTCTCAAATGTATTCTAATGTTTTTGAGGCTACCTATTCATGTTTGGAGTTTAATCCATATTAAAGTCTTAAATGTATTCCAATGTTTATGTCCTTTCATTCAATCTTTTCATGGGTTTTCACATTACCAATAGTGATGTCTTGAATGTCAATGGATTTCCAATGGACCATAAAAACCAGCTTGTTTAAAGTATATAGAATAAGTCTATCCATAAGTTAATTTTAAATTAAGTGATATTTAGTAATGTTTTTCATAGCTTATCTAGGTCAACCACAATATGCATGCAATGGTTGTCAAGCATGAATTCATCATACATTTTCGAAGTCGACCATAATACGATAAAAAAATTGTAATTTTGTCCATAAAAATTTATAACTTCTGTAATTTTCAACTATATAAAAAAAAATCTATGTCAACAGTTGAAAATTACAAAATTTTTGGTGACATCTACAATAAATGTGGGCATAGTCCAGCCATATGTATTTGATGGAAAATGCAGTTTTTGCAAATGACGTGAAGAAAGTCAGTCCCGGTTGAGAGAGTCTCCATGAATGTACTGAACAAGTTATTGGTTGATGAATGGTGTGTACTAAATATACAGTTAGGCAATCCTAACATGGATCACAAGTGCTCTAAGAGGGCGGAAAACACGTTGACACTAAAGTTGTTGCACCGCTTGTGGGGAAGGAGGGACGCTGGAAAGGGAAGAGGGAGCAGAGCTTCGCTCCCTTGGGCACCAAAGGGCCGCCCTTCATCGACGGCGCCATTCTGAGAGTTTTTGCACCGCTTGTGGGGGAGGAGGGACACTGGAAAGGGAAGAGGGAGCAGAGCTCCGCTCCCTTGGGAGCCAAAGGGCCGCCCTTCATCGGTGGCACGATTCTCAGAATCGCGCCGCCAATGAAGGGTGGCCCTTTGGCGCCCAAGGGAGCGGATGCACAGTTGGGTACAGATCATCTCAGGTACTAAAGCAGTGCTCCGCTCCATTGGGAGCCAAAGGGCCTCCCTTCATCGACGGCATGATTCTCATAATCGCGCCGCCAATGAAGGGCGACCCTTTGGCGCCCAAGGGAGCGGAGCACTGCTTTAGTACCTGAGATGATCCATACCCAACTGTGCAATTCAAGTGACATTTTTCGATCTACTAAAGGTCAATGAGGCCGATTCCAATGAATTGTTGATACGGGCTTATAGGGCTCGGTTGCAGGATTGTTTATCTTGCTTGCTTTGTTGAGTTGATTGTTGCTACCGTATTTCCCTCCTTCCTTCTCCGCCTCCATACCTGCTGCCTAACTTCTGCTCTTGCCTCCTATGCCTCGTTCGTGTTCCCTTCCCTTCCATACCAATTGATTTACATTACATCGTTCCTCTCCAAACCTGCCTTCGTACTCTCTCTTCTATTTGATATACCTGAGTGGCAACTTATATACTAGTTGGTTTTTGTAATTAATTGAAGTTGGATAAATGGATCATCTAGTTGGATGGCCGGAGTCATCAATCTGCCTTGGATTTGGTTTCTATAGATTAGCTGACTTATTATTGATAGCTTATAATAATTGAAATATTTGTACTTTCACTATTCACAACACGAGGGTTCATTTCTTCACAACTGGATCTTGTCCTGTAGGATCTGGTGGATCAACTACATATCAACATAATAGGGTGGGTACGCTATTAATGTTGCTTCTTAGACTGAATCTAATACCATATAAACGACTTAGAGTAGCTACTCCTGCGGGTGAAACTGAAAAGGGGCTCCTGGGTAAGTAATATACTCAAGGTTCCTTGCATAAGTTTGGCTTTCCTTGGCCGGCGGTGATGAAGGGATATGGTGGCATCTGGAAAAGGGTTACTATTGAGGATGTTTACTTATGTTGGATTTGGATTTTAGCTTAAGGAATTATTAATGTGCTCTTATTACAAGTTCAAGGAGGCTATGTCTATTGTAAATGGGGTTTATCACTAGGGTAATGATTAAGCGGAAGTGTTGTAGCTTCATATTATTGCCACACTAGAATCACTGATTCAACCGGATTTTTTTTGTTGCGTCAAGCCCACAAAGCAAGCAAGCCTAGGAAGTGAACCTGCTACAGTTAGTTCTCTCATCACCTGGTCCCAATTCAATATGGTTATTGAATACACCAGCCAAAATGTACTTTGGTACTTATATTGCTGCTCATGGGGCTCATTTATAACGGTTCTATATTCACCCAGTTGTTTCCAAAGCAACAATGTTCTTTCCACAGGTCTCTAGTCGATCTGGTCATAACTCTGCTGTTCCCATTCAATCTGTTATTGATTCACCCACCTTTTAACAATTCTATTATAACGTTACCTACTGAATTATTAAATCAAAAAAAATATTTTGTGTTTTTCAAAGTATTGATTACGTTGAATATCATAATCTAAAATCAAAATTTAATTGATCTTATAGGAAGAGAATATAAAAGAATAGGTTTGTTTTAAAATTTTGGAAAACAATATAAAATACTTGAAAACAAAGGTAGGTGGAGGGTTAACTCAATTATTATTTTTTATTTATGATTACCCTAATTATCATAAAGTGAAATAAAATTTGAGATCTGATTGATCTCATAGTAAAAGAATATAAAATAATAGGTTGTTTTATAAAAAAATTATTTGTATGTTTAAATGGAAATATTTTTAATTTACCACAGTTTTGAGAAATTAAAAAGTTAGAAAGGTTAATCTTGTAATAAAGATTTTGAAACTTAGACATAGGTGTATCTAAGGTGTCTTAAGAGGATTTTCATTCTCAACATTCATAGTGTTATAAAGATAGCAAATCCTATCAATCCATGGAGTTTTAGGAGTTATCCATTACCTATTCATGAGAGTTTTGTTCTTATCTTGGCAATATTTGAACTAGTTAAAACTAAAAAGTAACTTTGATCTTCTAATTAGGGTTAATGACCTCCTTATAATATCTCACTTTTATTTTAGCCTCTAAATCCTTCTTATACCACACTATTTCTTTAAAATTAAATATAATAACATTTTTGAAGTTATCCATAATTTGCAAAATGATAATTTCATCAATACCCAAATCATAATAACAATAGATTATCAAAAACAAGTATACTCATTCACTAAACATTTCTTTATTTAATTTGTTTCTACATACTTTGTTTTACTTATTCACTTTTACTTTGATATTCATTTTATATTAATTCTAATGTATTATTAGATTTCTTAAAATGCCTCACAACACTTGGCTTCGTCAAACAAGTTTTCATTAATGATTTTGTTTTAATTCTTCTTATATCCATGTCTCAATCTACATGGTGCAACTCTAATAAATATAAATTTTATTAACTAAGTAAGCATATATATGGCTCATAATATACACATACTCAAAGAATTTACTTTGATGAGTAAGAATGATGTCTAAACCATATTGTTGGGAGTTTAGGGGTTGAGAGGGTGTTTTAATTTTTTTTTTAAATGTAATATTGTGGGGTTAAGGAGGTTAACTCGGGGTTAGATATTTTTTTAAATTTTTGTTTAATGTAATGTTGTTACGGATTTAGGGGTTTAGTTGGGGGTGTTTTAATTTTTTTTATTGTAATGTTGTTGCAAGGTTTAGGGGTTGGGGAGGGAGGATGTTTTTAATTTTTTAATTTTTTTTAATGTTATGTTGGGGGGTTAGGGGTTTAATTGTGTTTATTGTAATATTAGGGGGTTTAGGGGGTAGGTGGAATTTAAGTAGGTTTAAAAAAAATATTAAAAAAAATCAAAACTAAAAATCATGGGATAGAGGTCAATCCTTTCTTCAATTAATACTTCATGAATTTTTTAAAAAAATTACATTTAAAAAAATTACAGAAAGAGAAAAAGAAAGGGTCAAAAAATAAATTGTCACAGCATTGACATCTTTAAATTAGAGGAAATTGATACACTTTCTTATGATTTCAAGTTTACAAATAAAGACACTCTTCTCTCCAAGACTATAGATATTATCAAGAGGTTGTTTCCGAAAGAAGAAGTTGCAAGATGGGACTCTACTAAACCAAGCTGTGGATCCATAAGGTATATGTCGTCTAAAATGATGGGCATAGATGTAGACTGAGATGATGCACCCAATGATAATGGAGAAGAATATGGGTCATCTACATTTTCATCCAGTCCTTTATGTGCATAAAATGTAGATTCTGATGGGGTGTTAGAATCCATGGATGAATTTGAATAATTCACAAGAAACATTTTAGATGTTTTCTATTAGTAAGATGTTTGTAATTAAAACTCTAAAATGAGTTTTTGATTATTTATATGAATCATTTGTTGTTGTATGGTTTAATATATGATTTCATTATGAGTCGCAACATAATTTCTTTGGTTTTATATTGTTGTAGTGATGAAATTATTTATGAAATATTAGTATTTTGTTTAATATGCAAGTTTCAAAAAAGTTGTAATTTATCTCTTTAAGAAAAAAATGTTTTTCCAATTTAGGGGTTGATTTTTAATTTTTTGTAAACAACATATGGGATGTTTAGGCCATGGCTCTATTTTTTACCCGAAAAAAAAACTGTGTATACTGGTATCAACAATTTTCTATTTGGGGGGTGTTTTTGGTGTTTTTATGCAAAAATCATCATTTTTATCGCTAGAGTTCTCGTTCTTAGTATAAAGTTCTCGTTTCATAGTATAAGTGGTTAAAACTGAAACAACCTATGTGTACCACACTTGTTCTAGCTATGCCTGATTTTTCCAAGCCTTTCACTATTGAGAGTGATTCTTGCAACAATGGAATTGGTGTTGTCCTCCTTCAATATGACAATCCCATTCCGTTCACCAGCAAATCCCTTTCTCGAGATAATTTAGCCTCCTCTATATATGAGAAGGAAATGATGGCTATTTTTCATGCAGTATAGAAGTGGTGTCCATAACTCTTAGGGAATCATTTTTGCATCAAGGCTGATCTCCATAGTCTAAAATATTTCCTAGAACAACGGATCTCATCCCCAACACGACAAAAAAGGGTTAGCAAACTCACGGGTTATTACTATGAGATCAATTATAAGAAGGATAATTACAGTATTGCGATAGATGCTCTTTCCCGCACATTTAATGACCATGCTTTTCTTTAAACTATTTCTATGCCTATTCCAAATTGGTAACAATTTGTTGATAAAGGCTATGTCAATGGCTCTTCATTATCTGAAATCATCCAAAAGTTGGCAAGTAACCCTTCTGTTGTACTGCATTACTCTTGGGATGTTTCTTCTCTTAGATACAAGGGTCATATGGTGCTTCCCCAAAGCACATATCTTCACTAGGATGTCTTCTATTAACTCCATGATTCTCCATCATGAGAGCACTTTGGGTTCCGCAAAACGTATGAGTGGACATGACGTAACATTTTTTTGAAAGGAATAAGATGGGAAATTCAACACATGGTCATCTTATGTGATACCTTCAAGGGCCACAAGCATGAAACTACACTCCTTCCCGGCTTGTTCGAACATTTTCCCATCCCTGCAAGGATTTGGACATTTATTTCGATGGATTTCATTGAAAGGATCCCTAAATATGGAGGAAAGACTGTAATCTTGGTTGTTAAATGGATCTCCAAATATAGTCATTTTGTGCTCTCAACCATCCATATACCACCTCCTTAGTTGCACAAAGTTTCATGGACTAGATATTTCTCCTTCATGGATCCATTCTTCCATTGTCTCAGACCGAGACACAACTTTCACAAGTCATTTTTGGATCGAGCTATTTGGCCTCACTAGCACCAAATTGAATATGAGTTTAGGATATCACCTACAAAAATATGGTCAGACTGAAGTCATCAAAAAATGTTTGGAAACTTATCTTCGTTGCTTCACCTCTGAACGAACAACATCAGTGGGAAAAGTGGATCCCTCTTGCTGAATGGTGGTATAATACTTCCTACCATATTGCATCTAAAATGACTCCATATGAAGTAGTTTATGGTCAGGCACCATCAGTGCTCCTATCATACACCCCCAACAGCTCACCAATTTAGGCAGTTGATATGGTTCTTCGAAAATGAGATCATATTCTTAACATTCCGCATGACCATCCTCACATGGAAAGAAACCGCATGAAACAACACGTTGATGAGTGCCATTCTGAGCACACTGTTCAAGTCGGTGATATGGTTTTTCTTTGTCTACAACCTTACAAGAAATCCTCCTTGAAACTCAAAGGGCATCAGAATCTAGATCCAAAGTTCTGTGCATCATATTAGGTTTTTCAAAAGATTGGTTTCGTCTCTTATAAATTAGAATTTCCTCCATCTTCTTGCATTCACCTAGTATTTCATGTCTATTGTGTTAAGAAAGTGATTGGCACCAACATCAAAGCACAATTTTTTTTACCAAAACTAGATAATGAAGGATCCATCATTTTGGAAGAAAAGAGCATCCTCAATAAGCGCACTCGTCATCTTTGCTCTCGGTCCATCACATATGTCTTAATTCAGTGGCACGACATGCAACCAGATGATGCTACATAGAAACCACTCCTTCAGATTCAACAACAATTTCCACATCTAAAGATTTGATGACAAAGCTTTTCTAAGAGGGAGGGGATGTTAAGAACCTATGTCAACCCTCCTCTTTGTTATATTTTTAACATTAATCTAGCATTACATTAGGATGTTTAACTAAGAAAAGAACAAGCAGAGCAACCAAACACAAGAGACAATGAACACAGTGTTTTTCCTTGGGGAAACCATAAATGGAGAAAACCCCGCAACTTCCTCAGAGATAGAATCAGCACCAAAAGTAAAACCCAAAACAGTAAGATGATCTCTCGACAGCAGTAAGCTTCTTTGTTCCTTTCCCCAGTGTCTTCCTCTTCCTCAGCTATGGGCTACAACTGATTGTAAGTGAGTGTCTGTTAAATAGAGAGGCTAGCTCTCTATTTATACTAATTCCTGACTTGACTAAACCCAACTAGGGCCGACTTCACTAGGTGAGTCTAATAACCCTAGTGCCGTGGAACTGTGGGGACTTTAACCCTTATACAATAGGAGGGTTACCCACCTTGACTTGACATGACTTGTTTACATTATAGAAACTCCCGATAGGAACATCGAGCCATGACATGACTCAAGTACAATACAAATACATACCAGAATAAACATCAGGTTACAATACATAAGAAATACAAGTGAATACATTCCAAAGTTACAATTACATTAACACTCCCTCTTAACTAGGAAAGTATTCTCTCTACACTATTTATTAGCACAAGTCTTATTCTCTGTATCATCATCGAGTCCTCGTCATCTTCAAGTCATATTCATCTTCAAGTCACCTTCATATTCAAGTCATCTTCATCTGGATTTGGATCATCACTCGATCTGGATCATCATCACTGGATTTGGATCATCACTGGATCTGGATCATCATCATTGGAACACCATCACTGGATCTGGATCATCACACGATCTGGATCATCACTACTGGATCATCATCACTGGATCATCACGGGTGCTATCTCATGATTCTTCTCGTCATAGGAAGTTCTACAGAGCCAGCCCTTTTTCATGCTGGTTGTAGGCCTAGCCTCCATGTATGTCTTATTCAACACTTATATCTGACCCTGACTTAGAATGGCCTGCCCAACACTTATATCTGATCATGTAGGAACCAATCCTATAATCATATCTGAAAGGCACACCCAATACTCACATCTGACCATGTGGGAAAACATCCCACAACCCTGTCAGAAAGGCCCAGCACTCACATCTAACCATGAGAGGAACGAATCCAGCATTCATGTCAGAAAGGCTTTGCACTTACATTTGACCATGCGAGGAACCAATCCAACATACATGTAAAAAATTCTATGCACTTATATTCAACCATGCGAGGAACCAATCCAACATACATGTTGAAAAGGGCTCTGCACTTTACATCTGCCCATGCGAGGAACCAATCTAGCATGCATGTCAGAAGGGCTCTACACTTACATCTTCCCATGTGAGGAACCAATCCAGCATGCATGTCAGAAGGGTTGTGCACTCACATCTGATCATGTAGGAACCAATCCTACAGTTACATCAGAATGGCCCTTGGTCCTAGACTGATATTTTCTCGTAACTGACCAGGTGCCTCCATTCCAAGAATGGAATTCAACACTTACTTCTGATCATGTAGGAACCAATCCTACAGTGACATCAGAATGGCTCAGCACTCATATTTGACATGGAAGGAACCAATCCTCTCACCATGATAGAATGGCCCAACCCTTACATCTGACCATGGAAGGAACCAATCCTCTCACCATGTCAGAATGGCTCTAGGTCTCATCATTTCCTCTTGGAAGGAACCTCGATCTGGAGAACAATCTGAATCCACATAACCCTCCAGTTTAATCTTCTGATTCGCCTTATACTTGAGCCCATAATCAATTGTACCCCTAAGGTACTTTAGAATATGCTTTGCAGCAATCAAGTGAACATGTCTCGGATCTGTCAGAAACTAGCTCAAGGTGTTCACAGCAAAGCAAATATTTGGTCTCATGTTTTTCAGGTACATCAAGAACCCAATCATCTGATGACACATCATGGCATCAACCGCTTCTGATGAAGCATCAATCGACAGCTTCAGGTTTGATACCATAGGTCTGTTCATGGCCTTGCATCATCCTGAACCTCTTCAGGATCTCTATTGCATACTTCCCTTGTCTGAGGGAGTTCCATCTGCATTCTGCCACACCTCCATGCCTAGAAAATAGTGCATCATACCCAATTCCTTCATTTCGAACTCAGAAGCAAGCTTTCTCTTCGTATCAACAATCAACCCATCCATACCCGTTACAAAAAGATCATCTACACACAGTAGGGGCATCACTGGGTTGCCATCTTCATCCTTGTAGTAAAGGTTGGAATCTGCTTTACTTTTGGTAAATCCCAAACTAGATAGAAAGCTATCAATTCTGTCGTACCATGTCCTAGGTGCTTGTTTCAAACCGTACATATATTTCTTCAATCTACACACATGAGACTCCCTGTCATGTGTCTCAAAACTGAGTGGCTGCTCTACCTACTCTTCCTCTTCCACTACACCATTCAAGAAAGTAGTCTTGACATCCATTTGGTGTATCTTCCATTTCATCACTGTAGCTAGAGCAAGTACTGATATGATGGAAGTGTATCTAGCTACAGGTGCAAAGGTTTCTTCATAATCTATGCCTTCTTTTAGTGAGAAGCCACAAGCCATGAATCTTGCGTTATGTTTCTCTATGCTACCATCTACAGCATGCTTGATCTTGTAAATCTATCTGGAAGTTACAACCGACTTCCCTTCTAGTCTTGGGACAACATCCCAAACATCATTCTTCATGATTGATTGATACTCTTTGATCATTGCATCCTTCCATTCTTTTCGATCTGCCGCTTCTTCATAATTGGAAGGTTATTTATTGATAAAGTCACATAGTAAAGCTACATATCAGGAGCAAGATCTGGTTCTCTTTCTTTCTTTGTGATTATTTTCTGGAGCCCCATAACTTTCCGCACCTTGGATAGCTTCTCGTACCCAAGAAGGTTTCCTCTTGTGAGGATTCTTCTCTTGAGGTGGATCTACAGGTTCTTATGGTTTTTCAAATTCTCGATCTTCTTCTTGAGTCTTTTCGTTCATGGTTGTATCATGAATTCTAGGTGCTTCTACTTCTTCAGGTTCTTCAGCAGGTCTCTTTCTAGATTTGTTGTAAGCTATGTCTTCATCAAATGTTACATCCCTGCTGATGTCGATCTTATTGAATCTTGGGAAATATATTATGTTAGCCTTCGAGCTTTCAAAGTATCCCACAAATATTCCCTTCTTTCTTGAAGGATCTAACTTTGTCCTATTTTCTTTCGGAATGTGTATGTACACAGGACAGCCGAATATTTTAAGATGGCTGACTTCTGGTTTCTTGCTGGAAAATATTTCTTCAGGTGTCTTGTTCTCGAGTACTCTATGTGGAGTACGGTTCTATACATACACTGTTGTTCTTGCAGCCTCTACCCATAGATGCATGGGAATACCTTTATCATGAAGCATTTCTCTTGCAACTTTTATGATAGTTCTATTCTTCCTTTCTGCAACCCCATTTTGTTGTGGATTATATGGAGTGGATAACTCCCTCTTAATCCCTGATTCTTTGCATAAGTATTCGACTTCATTTGATGTGAATTCTCTGCCATTATCTGATCAAAAGGTCTTGATATTCTTTTATGTGTGGTTCTCAATCAAGGCTTTGAATTCCTTGAACTTGCTGAAAACTTCATCTTTTTTCTTCATGAAGTAAATCCATGTCTTCCTAGAAAATTCATCAATGAAAGAAACATAGTATACATACCTGTTTAGTGAACTTGATGACATTGGTCTGCATACATCAGAGTGGATGATTTCCAATATTCCTTTTACCTTGATTTTGCTACTTGGAAATGTCTTCTTTATATTCTTTCCTTTCACAGATCTTTTCCACACCCCTTCATGTTTTTCTTGAATTTGTGGAAGACCTTCAACAACTTTGCTTGCAAGTGGTAGTGCTCTGTAGTGCACATGTGCAAGCCTTCTTTTCCAAAGATCATTTGGCTCTACTGTGTCATGGACCAATGCTTGTTCTTGATGGCCCTTAAATTTGTATAATCCTCCTTCTTGTTCTCCAATCACTATTGCATCGTCAATAGTATTTCCTCTTGACCACATGAGGACTTGGCCATATACAAATGCAACCCTCATGCCTTTTGTATCCAATGCGGATATGGAGAGAAGATTCTTCTTTAGTCCTGGTTGTAATATCCCTCTTGCGCACCATAAGTATTTTGTAATTATGAATGTATATGGTACTCGTCTTCTAGTGAGGAGATCAAGGCCAAGGCCCCCACTAGTAAGGCCTTGTAATTAATGCTATCTAAGTTCCTTAGGAGACTTAATATTTGGACACAACTTAACGAGGGGAAACTGAACCCATGGGGGAAAAAATAAAATGGTTAGAGAGCCTTAATTTTGATGTCGTAGTCTCAGTATCGTACTAACTATGGCATCCTATCGGGGTTTCCTATTTTTTTCCGTAATCAGCCCAATTAAAATACTGTAGCCTAGTAATGGGAATTCGAACATAGTTAAGACATATTATGAGAGGTTGCCATCATATTAACCAAAACAAAAGGGTGACGGAGTTATCTAGAAAAATTTAAAAAATAACCAAAGGGAGAACAACCTAAAATAATTAATTATTAAGGGACTATATGCTATAGTCACCTTAATAAAAAGAGGGAGATGCCATCATTTACCATATACCTCAATTAAATATGGGTGACATAAGTTATAACTTGACTATTATATGAAATTAGTCATATATGTGTATATTAAAAGGGTGATAGTGATAGTTACTACGTTGGTAGGCATGGTATATTATATACTTGTGTCAAGGCTATACATTGAGATCATGAAGCTTGACACGATAATATAGGAATTCTCTTTTGCTTAATCGAGGAGATCTGGTTTCGATGGGGGAAATCCAAATTTCCCTCACTCATCTATCTTTGAGAAAAAAGAGTGAATTATATAATTATCTATATATATATATATATATCCCTACCCAAATTGGCAATTGGAGGGAGGGGGGGGGTGTGATGGACTCTAGAAAAGAGATCTAAATTGAAGATCTTATGTGGAGTCTTTCTCCATATTTTACTCCCAAGTCACTATCATTCCTATAGTAATTAGAAACCCTAATCAATGAGGGAAAAGAAAATCCCAGGTATAGTGGGGAAATCCCAGCTTTGAAGGGGTGTTCCCCACGCTATAATTAGGAGGAATTTTTCCTCTATGGGGGGAGGGGAATTAACGCTAGAGGTTGGAGCTTGATCTCCAGGTCTGCGACTACAATTTTGGAATAGGTGTTTCCATCTAGTTTGCGATTCGATTTCAGAATGCTATACAATTATGTAAGTAATTACATATCGTGCCTATGTTGTAATTTGTCTTTGATTTGTTAATTATTCAATGGATAGGTTTGATGGTGTCACCTGCACCAACTTATTCCAAGTTGTGTTGTTTATACACTGTATACGTTTGATAGTATCTTCTACGTCGGATTAAGTCCAGACCGCCATTATTCACTTGCCTTATATTTCTTTTTAGATCTGAAAATTGATTCCATCATTGGCTTAGTTTCTAGCCTATGAGCTTGTGGGTATCTGGTAATAAACCTAAAATCCATCCCATTGCTGACTTAGATCAGAGCCTACGTGTGCTTATAATATAGACTTGCATAGGGATTATGCAGCTAATGAACCAACCATCAAGGATGCATGCATTTTTCCTTTGGTGATTTTCATTTTGTTATGGCACGGATTGTGTTTTGGTGAATCATTGTAAGCTATTACCTTGGATTTTGTTGAGTTATGGATTAATTTTAATAGCTAACAGATCAGAAGAGAATCCTTGTCCTATACTTATGCTATAGTTTGCCTTGACGTTTTGTTGTTTTTTGAGTCGCCAGTGGTCCTACCCGTCATGTACACTTTGCCTATTTTTTTTCTCCTTTCTCCTTATGTTTTGTTGTAACAAAACCATGAGATAAACAAAATCCCTATATAAGTTGACCACGACGGTGTCCTTCCTAGATCGACAGGATTTGGTTAGATCTGTGTTTGTTTAGCATAACTCATATGCTTAGTAGACCCAATCTTAAGTTTTATGCTGTTAAAACATTCGAATCGTGTCCCGACGTTGTGTGTAGACCAACCCAGGAGTTTGTTTTTCTCCCATCAACAACATTTGGGTTTGAGCCATGTTTTGTTTATAGAATATGCAAGCGATAGCCAGGTTATTGTTAAAATATCTGGGAAGTATTAGTAGATGTTCAATACCAGTTATTGTAAATTGGTAATATCGGTAAAGTGTGTGGACATAAACTAATGCTGAGTGTGAGATGTGTAACAATGTTTTTATAAATGGAGTATAAACTAATGTTGAGTTGTACTTGTGTAATTATCTAACGCAGGGTTTAGATCGGCCAAAAACATTGTGATAAGTCAAATAAGTGGTCGGGTGTAAGTCTTGCGTAAACCCCTTACACGTTTTTGATCTATAGAGTGGTGGGAATGAATCGACCTGTTGACTCAAGGCTGAGTAGAAGAGGTTGATAAGATCCTAATCGATTTGGCAGGAATAATTGATCAGAGCTGAGAAAATAATGGTTGTATGGGTTTGTAGTTGACTCTCATTGCAGATCTAAACATATCCTAGATGCAATTGAGTTTTTACACTGGTTCTTTTTGTGTTTGAGTATCGATATAGGGAATCCATGCATGTGTTTTGAAGTTGAGTTTCGTTGTAGATTTTAGTTAGATCATATAGCTACGACTTGGGACTTATACTTGACTATTTCTTTGAGTTTGGGTATAGTAGATCCATGGTTGCGTTTAGAATTTTTAATTACAGATCGAGTGAAACCATAGCTGCAATTTCGGTACATGCTTATGTACTATAGGCCAACATAGTCTTCAGCTTTCAATACATGATGTAGACCTATGAGGTTACTTTATCTTTTACCTACTATGTTTATATGTACTAGCATTGTGAATAAAAGGAGGTAGGGTTGTTTAATTGGATAGTAATCCTGAGAGTTGTTAAATATTATAAAACTCCTGCACTAGCATGACAACACTAATGGATAAATACTCCTAGTAAGAGAGTCGATGAGGAAAAATGTAAGGAAGAATGGCGACAATAATGTTGCCGATTGTACACTGTTAATAAAATAAATGTCACAAGATGTGACAGTTTTGTGGACGTAACCCATGGATTGGGTGAACCACGTATCTTGGCGTTTCTGGTGTTTTTGTGTCTAAATGCTTCAGTTCCTTTTATTGTTTTGTGTACTTATCCTTTTGCTTTGCAACCTTTTCAATGGATTAAATATATTAGAAATGATCAATCGAGCAATATTATTGTTATCATAATGATTTCTTGTCTGCACACTAGTATTGTTTAAATGGAACTATGATGATGAAATACATGTGGATTACACTTCTTAAGTTATGAATTATAATTTATTGGAATTACCTTAAAGATATTGTCATCAACACAACAAATATATTGTAAGTTGAAGATTTTAAAGTATGTGTGTCAAAACCCCAAATTTTCACAAACATTAATTTTTTTTTGATGTAACATAAAATGTCTATGGTCGCAGTTTGATAACTGCTAGCGGCTAATGAAAATCTGAAACAGTTAACAAAAGTAACCATTAACTTAAACACATAGTAATTAATACTATTTAAATTTTGATATGTGATGTAAATAATCTGCATTTAGTTGTTTCTAGCTACACTGATAGTTTGATTTTGTCAAGTAGGTGAGAAGTTACTTTTTAACTTGGGCTTACTTAGCGATTGCTAACTTATCTGGATTTCTGGATCTTACAGGATTCACAGGTAATTTTTGAACATGTAAGAGTTTATTAAGGCGTTAATCCAGATATACTTTTTTTAGCATAAAAATATACTACTAGAGTAAAAGTTTGCTTAGATAGAATTCAAAGCTAATGCAAGGTAAAGTAACATTTCTTTTACTTGTTTTGCAACTGTGACAACACTTTTAAAATTCATCTCATAAAGATCAATACTATGCCCTACTGATTGTCTTTTATCAGAATGACTGCTATTTTGGGTATATCTTCTTTCCATCTATATGTTACGATGTTTTCCAGTTCTTCATAGAGCTCATGATTTAGTGTATCAACACTCTTACTGAAAATAGGAGCTTATTGCTGTTGCTATTTACAAACTTTACAATAATGCTTATAAGTATGGAAAATACCTAAGGCCTTTTAAGAAAACAAGCTTACGTAGAACTCTTAGCTTTACCTTTGATTAAGCTTTAGTAGAGGAAGTTTATCCGCTTATTACTGCATTGTATTTATAATTGATCATTTGCATAAATGTCATCAAGTTGTGATTTCAAACTTCCAAATTTCTTCATGACATAAGTAATGTGACGAAATTTCATTATCATATTATTTATTTGAGGAATTTAGTGATGCTATATGTTTTCTTAGACAGTTTTACTATCTTTCACTATCAAGACTAAGCTAGTCTTGATTTGATTCATTTGGAACTTTGGTTACTTATGGAGACCAAATGATTACAACTTCCATGAAGTTCACCTTACCCTTAGTACTATAGACTTCATACAAAAGTAAGAATTTATTCTAGTGTAAATAATTTTTATATACACAATGTTAATTTATACTAGATTCTTACTACTAGTCTTACATAAATACTAATTCTAACATCATGGTATTGATATATATAATGTATGAATAAATGATTATTGTCGGACTATTGTCTTAAGAGTAAGGGCATATACCCTTCTATGGATCTTTCCATAGTGGTTTTTTTACCGTTCAAATATTTCATTGTTTATATATAACAAGAGTTAATGATTTCATGTATGAATAGTTCGTTACCAACGAAGGTTCCAAGGCTTATAATTAAACAAGGGTTTAACGATACTACAAAAACCTTATTCTTAACATGGCTTGACTTCATACTTTATCATTGAAATGATACGTTATGTTTTGACTTTGCATAATATATTATCATTGTGATCGTTGTATGAATTATTAATAATAATTCGATTCCCAACAATGCAGTGGAGAGTATACAACTCGACCCACTATGGATTGAATAAAATTTGTGGGCACGTGGAACATTCACCACCGTGCATTGCATAAATTATAAGCTCACCACGCAACCCTACTTCTTTTTTTTCATCGAGGGTTTTGGTTTCTACACTGTTGGGTTCACTGCGGTCATGAGGGATCGTTGTTGCTCGTCTCCAGCTCCATAGTTTGTGTAAAGAGGAGTGTTGCCACTCTAGTGTAAGGGTTGCAAAGTTCACAGCTTGCATTTGGTTTTTTTCTTCCTGCATACAATACTTTGTTGTGTGTGAGGGTAGTGTAGCTGTGTCAGTAATTTTTAAATGTTGTTTCCTTTTGTGGCCATTGCCAAGGCTTACCCTATTCCCGTCGTCAGTGTAGCACATACTGTGAGCTCTGTAAACTCTGTCACTAGTGAACATGATGGTTTTGGGTTGTTCATTGTACTGCTCATGGTGTGGGCTCAAATCCTCCTCAGCTTCCAAATATTTCTCTTCCAGGTAAAGAAAATCATCTTATAAATATTATAATCTTTAGAAATTACAGTTACAGTTATAAAATCAGTTTCTAACCAAGATTTGGTCTTCACTTGCAGGTGATGGTTTGCCTTTTCGTTTCAAAGAATCCTCTCCACGTTTGGATTGGCATCAAGTCCTATGGGTAAGCCACGGTTACAATGTGGAAAAACACTGCTCGTACAGACTTAGGGAAACAAAATGGTTTTGGTTGGGAAGAAGTCACGACCTCGGTTCCTCTACTCTTGGGATGTTTGGTCTTAAGTTTTTAAGATTGGTTTTTCATTATTAAACCCTTGCATATAGTAGGGTCGCTCCAGCATTCGATGCCGTAACTTGTACTATTCTTTTCTTGACTTATAAAGCATTTACAATAATGTAGGTTTTGATAAATTGAATGTTAGTTTTGGTTTTAAAAACCCATGCCACGATGCTAGGTACACCAGCCCTAAGCTGGGTGTTGTAATCTAGTTAAGTTTATAGCCTTATGGCCTATCAATGTAATACATTGGGTTTTTGTTTAAAAGAATATTTTAATTCAAGCTCTATCTCATTCTTGTATATCTTGACTCTGTGTACGTTAGGTTCTTCCTATTTGACTGTTAATGAAGAACATTACTGTCTAATATCTTTTGTAAATAGTTTATTGTTATTATAAGACTGTAAGGTCGTAGTGTGAAATTTATAATATTTATTTACTTGTTCACTTTATACAACTAAGGTTTTCCTAAAATGAAACCCTTGTAAATATGAGTTTTTCAATTTATTAATAACAGGGTTCTGCTACTTGTTAGTTTGGTTAAATTATTATTACAGGTGTGTTGTGTAAAAGTACATTCGTTTTCAATAAGGACTGTAACAGTTTACAGTAGATTAGAAGTCTATTTTAATAATTATCCAAGTAAATGGTTTGCAGCTTAGATGTTTTATTTACAATATTTAAAGAACTTGGTTAGGGTTTCGACCTTGAAGTTCCACAATTACAGGTATAAGCCTATCTAATAATTATAAATAGTTTTCTGCATAGGTATTATTATTTTTTTATACTAGTTATTAATTATATTTTATTGCTTTTATTTAATAAACTGTCTAGTAAAATTTACTCATAGTTTTTGAAATGATATAGCATCAATCTTGTAACTCAGTTTACTCTTTTTAATCTAAGTACTTTTAAATTTAACCCTTTTTGGTTTATATTAAATATTAGACCTAGATTTAGTTGATATTGTAAAAAATAAATAAACTATGTAGTTAGTAGTTGTTTATTTACTTAACTATATGTAATCCATGTAACTCTAATGTGATTATCCTACTACATTTCATTCAATTACTAAGTGAAAATAGAGAAGTATAAACATATCATAACACTTTTTCAGAGAAGTATAAACATATCATAACACTGTTTAACCTCCATAATATTTCAACATAAAATAAATTACTCTACTATCTATAAATACACAATATTATCTACTCAAACATTCTCTTATTTTCTTAAACATTCTACCTGTGCTAGAGTACTACCTGGTTTTTCCAGGTGTGGAAAAACATAGATTAAAAATTATTTTCTATTCTAACACATTACTCTTCAAATTCATTTCTTCAATAATCTACAAAGACTACTAAATTCTAACATTTACAAACTGAATATTTAACATTCATATAACAATCAGACTCAAATTTATCTATCTAACACAATAAAACAAAATAATGTAGAACCTAATTAGAATAGACGACAACAGCATTAGGAGGCCGTTCCTCCCTACCAATCTCCTGGAGACCGCTCAAACAACGCTTACTCATAACCCCCGAGGCTGTTCCTGGTCTTCTTGGCTAAGAATTGGTGGAGCATGCAAACAGTAGACTAGTTCAAAAACTCAGTAAAGCACCCTACTCTTAGTAGTAAGATCTATCAGCTTAAAAGTTGCACTAGATCACTCAACAGTTATCCCCTCAAACTCTTTCCACAATTCCCTTCCATTGAATTTCTCTAAAGTACATTCATTCACCTGAATCATCACTTCTCTAGAATGAGCAGCCTCAGCTCTCTTCAATGGGAATTTTTTTAAAGATTTCCTAGGTCTTTTAGTTCAGTTTTCATTAATTGAGCCACCTGCTCTGATTCCACTTTCTTGGGGAATCATGACCCAAAATGTAGGGAGGTTTCCACCCGCAACACTTGGAACTAGTTTGAGGATACTGGCACATGTCAGTTTGCTCTCCACCGAGTCTCTTCCAACAATTTGACCAGTAAACACTCTTTTGACAACTCTCCTAAGCTGTTGTCTCCTCCTTTATTTATTTGTAATTAAAATATTCATAATTACATTAAATATCCTTGACTCTGCTGAGTCATCAATTACAACTTAGCATAAAATTTAACATATTGTCCTCAAATAATATCAAATAATATCAAATTGTTTTTGCAAAATTGGGGCATGTGACAATGTGGTTAACATGAATGAAGGTATACCTATTAATGTTCATTAGTTGGAAATGAATAATGAATAGTCTTTATCTTTGATGATGAGTACATTATGGCTAAAGGTTAACGATTAAAATAGGTTAGTCGCAAGTCAGTATCTGTTGAGATATGGTTAAAGGAATTGAGTATGTTTTAAATGATAGTGGGAAGCTGCATATAAAAAGTCCACTATCGAGAATAAACATAATTATGTAGATTTAGAATGCACTGTATGAATGATGTCAGACCATAGAGTTATGTTATTCATTGTAATGAAAAGGGAGGTGTATGATGTTATAGTTACAAGGAAAAACCCTCTTTGGAAAAACTAAAATCTAAAGGATTGTTAGAAAGATGGTAAAAACAAAATTATTTGACTTGGGGAAGTCACACTGGTACAAACAAGACATCCTTCATTTTCATAGACTTTCTAGAGTCTAGCTTGTAGGAGGAGTCACCACTACCTTTTATGGGATATTGGTATTCATCCCCAAGTTTCACCTTATGGGGTGAATTATGTTCGGATAGTTTCTCAAAAGATTCCTTGAAACCTGTCATGTGTTTGGAAGTCCCACTGTCAATAAGCCAATCTTTGCTTCCATGAGTCACAGTTCCCTTGAGAGAGGAGATTAGAAGATATTCTTCTTCACTTAAATAGTCTTCACTTTCTTGTTTTACTCTCTTTCTGGAAGGATCATCATCCTCAGCAGTGTGAGAATGATGTTTTCTTTTGGAGTTCCTCTTCTTCTTTGATCCATTCTTATTCATGGGAAAATTTCTAGCAAAGTGTCCTATTTCATCGCATGTATAACATCTGAGTTTGGATGAACCTTTCTGATGAGAATGCTTACCTGAGAGCTTGATATTCCCTTATTCCTTTCTTGGAGTGTACTGTGAGAGCTTGATATTCACTTCCCATCTTTTCTTCTCGAGCTGCTATTTGAGTGTCTTCTTGTGAACATTCTTCCCACAGTCTACTGAACTTGACTAACTTCTTCCTAGCACAGATTCCTTAGATGAAAGAATCCCATGACCTCGGGAGACCATTCAATGTTGTCATCACAATTTTTGCATTCTCCACTTCTTCATCTACTGATTCTAGCTGTTCTTTGATCTGGGAGACCATTGTGAAGTATGACTGGATGGTCTCCTCATTCTGGGTATTTACATTCTTCAACTCGTTCCTTAGAGTCATCTTTCGATTGATGTTCTTCCCTTCAAACAATTTGGTTAGGGCATCAAACATATCCTTAGGTGTCTTGAGGGAGGACACTTATGGTATGAGGTGATCCTTGATTGAATCAGCAATAATCCTCTTTTCCATAACCAACTTCTTCTTATGTAAGTCCTTAGCCTCATCTCCCTCTAGAACTGGAACCTCCTCATGGATATAGGAGTCCAACTCATTTTCTTCAAGGACCAGGGAGATCCTATACTTCCATGCTCGAAAGTTATCAGCTCCCCCAAGATTTTCATCAAGATTGGTATGATGAGACATCTTAACTGAGAACCTCAAATGGAAATACAAAATATTTAGATCTTACTAGGTCAATATGTCAGATCTGGACTTGGAGCTGAAATCTTACAGTGCTGATTCAGGAGCAAATTAGGGTTTTGCTTTTTCGTAGTTCTGTCCAACCAAATGCTTTGATCTTGATCCATAACTTCAATTTTGAGGAGGAGATAAATCCAGGCCTCAGCTCACTAAAAATTTCCACTTCTATGAAAAGCCCTAATTTTTGACAGCAGTGTTGGGTCCAAAACTGAAAAACCTCAGAATTGCATTCTGCTTCAACAGAAAGATGTGCCCTAGGGAGGAGAGTTATTTCAACCCTCTTTTCTTGAAAATATTTGGAGAGAGATCCACAAAGTAGGAAGCCCTAGTTCCCACAGCTGCATAGTGTCTTCTCTTAGGTTAGATCTGATACCATGTTATATTTTTAACATTAAGCTAGCATTACATTAGGATCTTTAACTGAGAGAATAACAAGCACATCAATCAAACAAAAGAGACAATGAACACAGTGTTTTTCCTTGGGGAAACTATAAATGGAGAAAACCCTGCAACTTCTTGAGAGATAGAATCAACACCAAAATTAAAACAAAAAATAGTAAGATGATCTCCAGACAGCAGTAACCTTCTTTCTTCCTTGCCCTGGTCTCTTCCTCTTGCTCACCTATGCACTACAACTGAGTGTAAGTGAGTGTGTGTTTGTTATACCAAAATTCTGTCACCATCATGTGATAAGACATTTGACATACGTACTTTCCCTGAATCCCAGCTTCTGGAGTGGAAACTAAATGGTTTTTTATCAATCTATCATACAAATTCCCAACACCGTGCATGCCCCTTTATCCAAGACCAGTACCCCTACTCGCAATGCCTTTCATCGGTTGTCCACAAGCGGTGATACTTCCCATTGCCCTTGGTCCATAGGCGGTTATTACTAGAACTGCTCTGTCATAGAAGAAGAATCGATGTACCCTAGGTAAAAATGGAAAAAGAGAAGTTTCTCAAGGATTCCAGATGATAAGCCTCATGTATTTCTTTATCCCTACTGCTATGGGTTGCTTGAGCTCGAGATCCCTCATCCTAGGATCTTAGAGGCCACCTCACCCACTAATTTCTCAACCATCTCTATCTATTAAATCCCTATAAATATGAGCTCATAGCCATGGTTGAGTGGAGAACATTGAAGGTATTGTTATGCTGTTGGATTGATCCTTGGCCCAAGATCATTTGGAGAGAGCATAGAGAGCTAGAGTCAGAGCTTTTGGGGATGAAGAGCTGGTTTCATGGAAATGCGCGTTAACACTAAAGCTTCATTGTAAACTTCTTCATATTTCTAATGCAAGTTGATTTATGACCCACATATGATGTTGTTGTTGTGATTTCGCATATATATGTTGCTAGATTCCTTGGTCACTAGCATAGATTAGTATATCATATTCTGGTTGCTTTGGTTTGTTTCGTGTTGAGATTTTTTGCAGGTACACAGGTGAACTGTAAAAGCCTTGTATTCTAGATATGTACAACATCTAGGGAGAGTCTTCAACCTCTGTCCTCTATTTTCTCTGGATCTTAACCATTCAGACTAGTGGAACACCTTGCTGTCTGTTGTAATCTCACAGATCACATAAGGTTACCAATAATACATACTAAAACATATATATATACAGAGACAAGAGACAAGAACAGATATGATAGAACATAATACTTTATTACAATGAGTTCATACAAAGCACAGAACTGAACTGAGTTCTTGTGTGGCTCAACATCCTAATATATACAAGTTACAAACAGTTACAAAATAACTACCTGTTGGTTCGGTGAACCGACACGACTGTTAGTTAGCCGACTTAATTAACTAGTTTAGTCGGCCGACTGACTTAGTCAGTCCATCGACTTAGTCGGCTGACTAAGTCGGTCTTCGTTCAAGTCGACTTATGTCGACTTGCTCCTTCTACATCTCCCCCACGAACAAAACGTTTCTTCATCCCGAAGAAACAGGGAGGTACAAAAATTGTTAGTGTTGGTCGGACCCTGTAAAACTGCTACTGAGGTGGACTGTGCAGATGAATAGTCGGTCTCCTCTGGATGCATACTTCAACTATTGCTGGTGCAGTGATGGCAAGCTGATGCTGGAAGTCTGTCCATGTCTGCAAGGCTTTCTGAATGTTGATCGTTAGAGTAGTTAGACTTGACAGTACTGACATCTTTTCTGCCATGGGCATTTCTGCAATGTTCTCCATGTTGGAACCCAACATTTGGTTCTGTTCTTCTGCAGCATCAAGGAGTCTTTTCATCTGTGGGTAGATGTTGTCGACCTTCTCTAAGTTTGGAAGGGCTTGCTGAACCCACTGATGAGCTTCTCGTTCTAGCTTCTGCAGTTTGCTTTTTTCCATCACAATCTGCTCTTCAATGGTCTGCCTCATTTCTGCATCCGTCGACTTATGTCCCTCCAAGGCCTGAATACGTTGTCTTGTCTGCCTGGTCTAATGATAGACTTTCCCATAATGAGTAGGCCAGTCTCTTAGTACTTCCTCAGTAACAATGGATTCCTCCATATGGTCCTGTAAGACTTTGTAAGCCTCCGAAAATGCAGTGTGCTGGGTCAAGAGGAGTCGGGTGGTCTCTTCCTTTTGTTCTGCTTTAGTCTCTTGGAGATGTGTCTGTATAGTCGACACCATGCCTTCAAGAAGCTCGTATGCCCTTTCCAGAGGTCGATCTGTAGCGTCTTCGACCGGGCCTAGAACGACAGATTGTGCAAGAGACCTGCATTTGCCGAGAAACTCGACTTGTTCTGCCTCCTTGTCTTTGAGCTCTTTACTTTTGGTGACCGTCTTCTTTGACTCTTTGGCCAAGGTTTTGAGTAGTTGGCCAACCTCTGAGTCGGTTAGTGAACTTGCATCTTTTAGGCTAATCTTCAGGATGGATGTTCTATGGTGCTCTTTCTTTTTCTTCTGGGTGTCTGTCTGTTGTTCTTGGGTACCTGCAGTAGTTGAAGTTGGATCTATGTTTGGTGGAACGGAGGTTGAGGGTTGTTCTGGTTGGTGAGGTGGTATAGAAGTTGGGGGTGTTTCTTTTTGAGGAGGGGTTATGGGGAACGGTGGTTTTTCTGTTTGAGAAGGTGGTATGACCACTTCCGGCTGTGAGGCTGATGGGGGTTTTGGCTGTGAATCAGGGGGTGGCGGAGGTGGTGGAGATGATGGTGGTGGAGGTGGAGACAGAGTGGGGGAATGGTCAGGGTTCAAAAGGGTGACGGGACTGCGTGGTGGACTTTGGTCGGAAGAGATACCTGCTTCCGACGGTGACATGGGTAGGTCATTTTGTATCTCGGGTTCGACATCCTCGGTGACAGACTTACTATGGCCTATAATGTCTCCCTCTTCATTGGACCTGATAAATGTTGTTGTTTCTTGGGCATAAACCTGTTTGTTTTCTTTGAGAGGAGCCGTTGTCCTTATTTTCTGTGTCGATTGGAACAGTGCAGGCAGTGTTGCGAAGAAGGCTTTAAGCTCAGCGTCCTTGTCGACCCTGGCTCTAAGTGCCTTCGGAATTTCTCTTTGATATTCATCCATGGGGCCACCCAACTGTTCTGCCACTGCTTGTTCTTCGACTACAAGTGTCGAAGATGGAGGAGGGGGGGTCGACACAAGGTCGATGACGTTTTTCGGCGTCTGTTGTGTTTTGGATTTCTTGGGCTGACCTTCTGGAGCTCCTGCCTCGAGATATCATTGAAACTGGGTTTCAAACGACACTTTATTGGCGTGGGAATCTTCGACAATGTCGGCAGCCGCGGCTGCTAGTTCCTCCTCTTCGTCGGACGAGTCAAGAATAAGCTTGCGCTTACCCCTACCTGATTGTTGTTTTTGAGGCTTGAGTCTTTTCCTGGCTACTGCTATCTCCTTAGCCAGCTTCTTTATGGTGCTTTTGGATAGGGCATACTCAGGGTCATCATCTTCAACTTCACCTGTATGTTCTTGAGTGGGTTTGATCATTGCTGGAGCCGGAGGAGTTGTCTGTTGTACTGTCGGCTGTGTTTGTTCTGTTGGTTGGGATTCGGATACCTTTGCAGTCGGAGGTTTGAAAGTTAAGTGTACCCGACTAGTGGTCACAGTCGGGGTATCCTCCAACACAAATGTACTAATATACAGATTAAGCTCGTAGTCCTCCTCCTTCTCCTGGTCTGTCAGCAGTTCGATAATAGAGAAGTCGACCTGTTTGGCAACCTCCAGAATTGGTACCTTTGTTCCTTCCTGTCGGGTCAACTCTCTGAAAATCTATTCAACTGCCGGGTAGTAGTCGAGGTCCTGTGCTTTGGGGTCTTGACCTCGCATGTACCATACTGATGTATGGTCAAGTGCTAACTGGATATGTGAGTTAGCAGGGAGGTTTCATCGAATGTTCTGGGGCACCCTCCACCTCGTCGTCCGAACCTTCAACTGCTGGAACCAATTCTCCAAGAAGACTTTCCCCTGTGCCAACTCATGTAGGGTGCATTTTTGTGAGAAGGGTTTGAAGCGGTGCATTTGGAACTTGGTCGGATCTCGGAAGACTGGACTACCTTCCAGACAAAAGTGATACATGACTATCCAGATAATCAGGGAGGGGAATTTGATGATAGCTCCTGTCTCCTGATAGCGTTTGCAGATGGTTTTGACCATGTCGGTGACATAGTCTCCCCATCAGTAGACTCTTCCGTTGGTGGTGATTGTGTCGACCGCCTCCAGCATCTCCAATTTAAGGTCGCTGCTTCGACCAGCCAAGGTAAGGGTGATTGGGATGATTTTAGCCACAATCTGTGGTGTCCTTGTCGTAATCTGTCCTATCATTAATCCTTTAGAGTTTTTCCCAGTCGGTGTGCCTGTAAGTTCTTGGACGAGTCCCTCCTTGATCCCAATTGGGACAGGGTCGCCTTTGTTTGACAGACTCGTAAGTGTCGAAATAACATCCCCAGTGATGTCAATTAGCTGGTCGAAGTAGAATCGGCCATTGTGGTAACGACTGATAATAAATTTAACAGCTGCTTCCTTCGTCCCACCGAAACTTGCCATCAATGGTGCATTAGGGTACTGGAGAATGCTGTTGTTCTGGACTTTCTCAGCGGCCTGTGTCATTTTACTTCCTTCATATGCCCACTCTTGGATTTCTGCCCAGAGTTTCTGAAATGGACCCTCTTGGACTTTGGCATTTTTTATATGCTTCAGTCTTTGGACCAACGGTGTGTCCTCTGCTTGGAGCTCTTGTGCTTTTGCCGCGGCTCGGGTGAGTTTGGGTGCCATGATGTCGGACTGGTCGGAATTTTGATAGGGTTCATGGGTTCTGGTCGATGGAGGATGCGAGGGCTCTGTGTGTAAGGGGTGTGGTGAATGAACCTTCGACGGTCCATTATTTATAGGCATGGGAATGGTGGAGTGTCTAACTGGTAGTATTAATGGCGGACTTGACAGTCCAACTGCAATACTTGAGTGCGATTTGGTGAATATGGTTCGGCGCTCGAGGCCATTAATGTGTGATGGGACTCTCGAGGTCGACGGTCGGTGTCGGTGATGACAATGGTCGGCATGACTGGTCGATGAGGATGGTCGATGAAAATGATGTCAGTTGTCGAAGGGGTGAGTTGCTGTCATGCTGGTTGTTTATGAGTGTATTGTTTTGATTTTTGGGATTTTTCTAACTTTTTATAGGTTTGGATTGACGGTTAAGGTCATTATTCGATTTTTATTTTTATTTTTTTATTTTTTATTTTTTCAGTTTTTGTATCGTTTAAGTCGGGCTCCATTGACGAGCTTCCGAAATACTAGGCCCTATAATGTTTTTAGTCGGACTGAACAATTGGGGTGGATTTCTTCGACAACATAGGGTCCCATCCATTCTGTGTGCAGTTTCTTTGGTTTTCCTTTTACTCGACTGTTATAGAGTAAGGCAAGGTCACCGGTTGACAAGTTTTTGTTCTTGATGTTACGGTCGTGCCAGGATTTCTGCTGTTGTTTTTGAATTTCCTGGTGTTGAAGAGCCATAACTCTATGTTCTTCCAGCTTACTGAGTTGGAACAGTCGATCCTTTCTTGCATTCTCGACATCGAAATGTAGTAGTTGAGCTATAATAGGTGCCTGCTGTCGAAAGTGTAGGGGAACGACTGCTTCTTGTCCATATACAAGTTGGAAGGGCGTTTGGTCGGTCGACCGCTTATATGATGTCCTATATGCCCATAAGACTGCAAGGATTTTGTCGTCCCAGTAATCTTTGTTGGTATTGCATATTTTAGTCAATCCTTTTGTCAGTGTTTTATTAAAAGCTTCAATTGCAACATTTGACTGAGGATGGTATGTTGTACTTCGTCTGTGGTCGATGTGAAACTGGTCGGTTAAGTTTTTGATGGTTTTGTTAATGAAGTGTGATCCCTGGTCGCTGATCAATGTGAGTGGACATCCAAATCGAGTAATGATGTTTTCATATATGAATTTAGCAGCTACCTCACTTGAACATGTCTCGACAGGTTCAGCTTCTGCCCATTTAGTGACATATTCCACTGCAGTGATAATATATCTTGCACCTGATCGTCGGGCTGGGACAGGGAATGGTCCTATGAAGTCTATAGCCCAAATTTCAAATGTGAGACTAGGGTTTACATAAATCAAGGGAATTTCTGTGTTTGGCAGTGGTCGACCAAGTTGTTGACATCTATCACATCGACTAACAAAATTTTTACAATCTCTGTGAAGTGTCGGCCACCATAATCCAGACTGTTGGATTTTCTTGGCAGTTGTTTCGGATTGAAAATGTCCTCCTGCAAGGCCATAGTGGGCTTTGTGCATGATTTGGTCTCGTTCATGGTCGATTACACATCTTCTACGGACATTGTCTAACCCCATTTTATATAGAAATCCATTGATGAGGCTGTAAGGGGCAGCCTTCATAGCTAGGATTTGCTTCTTCTTAGTGTTCAGGCCTTCTGGTGCCTGACCTGTCTCCAAGAACTGAGCAATCTCCTCCAGTTCTTCTGGTACCGCTTCTATACAAAATAGGTGTGCGTCCGGCAAGTCGTCATCGACTCCGATCAGTTCCTCTCCTGTGTCGATATGGGATAGGTGGTCGGGCCTGACATTGAGCTTTCCTGGTCGGACCACTACTTCAAACTCAAACTCTTGAAAGAGAATTAGCCATCGACAAATTCTTCCATGATGAAGGGGTTTATTAACAAGGTACTTAAAATCTTGATGGTCAGTGTAAAAGATGAAGGGATTGGCTAACAGATAATGTCGGTACTTTTGAAGGGTAAAGACCATACCTAGGGCTTCCCTTTCGGTGGTCGAATAGTTCTTTTCAGCCTTATTGAGTTTTCGACTGCTGTAAACTATAGAGTAATCCATTCCATCATCTCCTGGTTGAGTTAGGATTGCGCCAATTGCTATTCCTGATGCATCAATATGCACATGAAACTTGGTCGACCAATTTGGAAATTTAAGTATGGGGGCTTTGACCAGTTTTCTCTTCAGTTTGTCGAAGGATATTTGGCATTCCTCTATCCACTTAAATTCTTGATCTTCTTTTAGCAGCTCTTCCAGAGGGTAGTTCATGTCTGAGTAATGTTGGATAAACTTCCTATAATACCCTGTATGTCCCAATAACACCTGAACTTGTTTAGGGTTTATTGGAGGCTTCAAGTCGAGGATGATTTTAATCTTGGCAAAATCAACCTTAATACCATCTTTGCAAACAACATGTCCTAGGAGTATGACTATGGGGGTCATAAAGATACATTTCTTAATGTTTAATGAGAGTTGTGCTTGTCGACATCTTTCCAACATAAGTCAGAGCCAGGTGCAGTGATCCTTTAGGGTGGAATATGTAGTCCAATCGTCGAAGTAGACTGCCATAGTTTTATATATGTATTCCTGGAAATTTTTGACAACAATTCTGGAAAATATTGCAGGTGCATTCTTTAGTCCAAAAGGCATAACCCTGTAAGCAAAAGAGCCAAATTCACAGACAAATGTAGTTTTCTTCTGGTCTTCCTTTGCTATAGGTACTTGGTTATATCCTGAAAATCCATCTATGAATGAGTAGCATTCATGGCCTGCCACTTCATTCAAAATTTCATCAGCATAGGGGGTTGGGAATGGATCTGTTAGGGTGACTTTGTTAAGTTCTCTAAAGTCGACACAAATTATCAATCTGGTCGGGTCATGTTTCTTAGGTTGGACGACCATGGGACTTGCCCATTCCGACTGGTCGATGGGGTAAATGATCCATGCTGCTAACATGTTGTCTATTTCCTTCTTAACTATCTCCTTATACTTATGAGCTAGTTTATAAGGTCATTTCTTAACAGGTCGAACATCAGGTTTAGTATCTATTTTCATTTCTCCCATTTCCTGTACTAACCCTTTTAAGTCTTTGTAATCCCTTGCAAAGATATCCTGGAACTCTCTAAGTAAGTTTATGATTTCGGTGGTTTGATGTTCATTCCAATAGTCACCAATCTTAGCTATTTTTGGACGGTCGTCATTAGAAATGTCGACCTCCTTGGTTTTCACTTTTGCATCCAGCCACTCTAGTGCTTTAGCTTCATTGATCAGCTTGCTTCCCTCTTTGAACTGTGAGAATGTAGCAGGAAAGTCAGCTGCAGTCATTCTGTCAAGGTCAGGTTTATCGTTGGCCTCGACTTTCAAAACTGAATGGATAGGTTTATTAGTTTCACTATGTTCAGGGTTCCATCTAAAGCTTTTGTCGATGGTGTGTTCATTTTCTAAGTGCAATTGGTTTGACTGTGGTCTGGGTGCAGTTTGTATAGAATTGCAATCCTTGATCTGTCGGTCTATCTGGGAGGGTTGATTGACGGTCGGCTAGAGAAATTGTTTGATTTGCTGTGCTGTCTCAGCCAATTTCTCATTTTGAGGTATAAACTGGAAGTCTTTGATAAAGTTTTGTCTTGATTCCTGCCAAAAGAAAGTTTCTCCTCTAGGTTCCTCCATCTTATACCATTTGTTAGGTAAGTTGTTTAAGGTTGAAGGAAACAAATGGGGCCAGGCTCACTCATCTTTGTAACCAAGTCTTCTCCACTCCTTTTCACAAGTCCTAATGTGGGCTTCTTGGTTTTGGGCCTGAGTAAAGACAGGGATTTGGGCTTCCTTTGTTAACTTTTTCCCTCCAAACCATTCGACAAAGAAGGTTGAAGCAGTGGTCCAGGTCTGTAGTTTTGATTGATGGGTATCCCACCATCTAGCTGCTTGACCTGTAAATATTTCTACTAAGCTTTGCAGTTGACCATGTTCTCCAATGTTTTTAGATACTTGTTCGATATGCATAGCTGGGGATTCCCTCTCCTTATACCTAGGTAGTTGATTAGTGTTTAAGTTCGTGGGTTGTAAGGTAGGGCGTTCCCTTTGTTTCTTTTCAAATTTGTTTGGGATAATTGATACGATGAAGCACTGTTGGGTGGGTTTTTTCTGTACTGCTTGTATAGTCCAGCACCCTCTTGCTTGCGTTTCATAATTTTCTATCTCCCAGTCATATAATTCAGCATCTGAATTATATCCAACTGAGTCTGGGTTACCTAAGTAAATCTCCCCTTGGGCGTTTGGTTCAGTATAGTCGGTATTGTTCTGGATCTGATAAAGTTGTCAGACATCGACTTCCTCATCAATGGGTTCAATCCAAGGTTGTCCTTGGGATGGATTAATAGGTACGATGACCTTTTGGCCATTTCCTTTGAGCTTAATTCGTTCTTTGTCTAAAGAGATAGAGGCTTTCATCATTCGACCCCAAGGTCGACCTACAAGGGCTGGGAAGGAGCTAGATCCTTCCTTTGGGTCAATAATTTCGAAATCAAACTTAGTTGATATTCCCTTGATGGTCGTGTCTACATTTTTCCAAACCCCAATAGGTTCGATGAGGCCTTGGTCGGCTAGTTTGAGGTAAATGCCTGACTCATAGAGTCGAGGTCTTCCCATCATTTCCCATGTAGCCCGGGTCATGATATTTACCTGAGACCCAAAGTCGAGCACTACTTGTCGGACGTGAAAACCCTCGATTTCCAAGCCGACTAGAGGGTCGACATCGTTTTTTTCTTTTTGATTGAGGTTGCAAATGTTCTTAGTTTGTTTCTCGAGGTTATTAATTTTGATTTGATGCAATAAATCAATGAAGTGGGCGACGGATGCGTCTGTTTGAATGAGATGGGTTAATTGCTGTGTCGTGCTAAGTCGACTGTTAATAATGTCTTCTTGCTGTGCAATGTTGTGAAAGATTTGAGATGCCTCTTGATATGTGTGTTTTTGTGTTATAGGGTTTGGATAATCATTGGTGTCTTTTATCCTGGTAACTTGTGAGTTATCAGGCCCTGTTTTTGTGCCTTGACGAGTGACAATATGCAGATTTTTAGTATATACTACATCATGCTTATGTACACAAGACAAGACATTAACATTCTTTTTCATATTAATTTTTTCCAACATAGTAGGACAATCCTCCAAGGATTGATCACCTACTCCACAATGCGTACAGAATTTCAAGTCAGTTCTGTCCTTGTACGGACAGTCTGCGCATTTGTGCCCCTCTTTATAGCAAATGAAGCACTGGCTGGGTCAATGAGTGCGTATGTCTCGATTCCCAACGAATCGACCTCTTCCAAACGCTTGTTGTCGATTTTCATACCGATGGTCATATCGTCGGCCGTTGGTTTGTTTCCCATTCTGGTTATCTGGATTGTTTTGCTCATTGCTCTGTGCTACTGCATTCGTTTGGTAAACGGCTTGGTAGTTCTGTCTGTTTTTCAGGTTGAGTTGACAGTCGGCCGTGTTGTGGCTTTTTGTCTCACAAATAGCACACCATGAAGCCTTTCCATTCTTCATGTTGTATGGACAGTCGGCTGTAGAATGGTCTCCACGCTCCTAGAAAATGTCGCAAAATGCGTTAGTCTATATGAATCGGACGTCTTGTCAGCTGTACTGCTGTCGACAAGTATCTTTGGAATTTCCAGCCGTGGAACAGTTGGTGCACCAGATTTCTTGATTTTTCAGGGTCAACTCTTTTAAATACTTCTGGACATTTTCTAGCTGTTCTTCCAAGCGGTGGTTTGTTGGATATGCAGGGATATCTTTGTCCATCTCGACCTGCAGAGCTTTAGTCAGTGCATCTTCATATGTATTGAAAGTTTCCAGACTGATATGTCGGAAATTTTTTTGTGATAAGCCTGGAAGAAACCATTGAATTAGCAATTTTTCGTCAATAACATAATCTAATTGACTCAACAGGTCCTTCCAGCATTTGTCATAATCGCGGACAGTTTTCCCTGGCTTTTGTTGTGTTGTCTTGAGCTTTTTAGCGGCCAAGTGCTTAGCGTCTGGGGTTTTGAAAAAGGATAAGAACTATGCTTTAATTTCAGCTTTCGTTGCTCTGGGTTGCCGTTCGGAAAGGTTCATATACCAAGTTAGAGCCCTTTTCCATAAGGCTCCTGCGAACTGAGCCATCTGTCGGTCTTCTTCCTTCACCTAGTTTGCATCCCAGATGGATTCGCAGACGAACCAATGTCGTCTGGGATCTTCATCCCCCTTGTATAGAGGAATGTGGGCAGTTCCATGACCCATGTCTGAGTCGCTGTCACTGCTATCCGACGGCGGTGGAGGTGGGGGTGTGGGTGGTGGTGAAAGAGGTGGGGTTGATGATATAGTCGACCCTGCGGAGTTTTGGTCGACAGAACTTGTGGTTCCGTCGGTGGTCATTTCTACGTCGTACAATGGATTGGTGTGAATTTGTATTGTCGATGTTCCACTGTCACTGTCACTCTGTGTGCGCAGGTCATCTTCTTTGAGTTCTACTAGAGTTGTATGTGGCAGGGGGGTGCTCCTTCATGTGTTGGTAGGAGCAAGTGGATACTCCGAAAGGAGGGTGCCGTTTGAAAGGTCACCCAGTTCCCTTCGACCGGTCGGCGTATGACAAGATTTCGTCCCGGGTAGGGTTCGTCACCTAGTCGACTCCAGATAGTGATGTCACCAGCTCTCAGTCGGAGGTCGTCTTCAACAATAGTCTGTATTATGGTATGTGGATTGACTGGGGACAGGGTTACTTCATCGGGAACCGTTATTTGGAGAGCTTCTTGCTGCTCTATCCACACTTCTTCATCCTTAGGGGCCGTCTCTTCCTCTACGCCTTCTGCTTGTAAGTCATGACCCGACTCTAGAGGAATCTCATCACAGTTGGTCTCCCTAGGGTTTTTTTCTCTACGCAGTTCGTCGGCTCGTTCATGTCTGGCTTCCATTCTCTGCTGTCGTTCGTCCCTCTCGATTCTTTTAATGTCCGACATACTTTCATATAATACTATTCCTTCGAGTCCCCTTTGGTCAACTTTTCATTACTGGTTTAAATCTGGTCGGCTAGTATCCACTATGCTCCCTCTCCGACACACGACCAGCTACCCCCCCATAGCCTACCCTACGCTTTTTAGAAAGCTCGGATAATGCTGTCTATTTGTTCAGGAAGTATTCCCACTCCCTTTCAGCGATGAATTTCTCCCACTTCTTTTGTTTCTCCACCCAGTTAGTGTTTGATGGCGGTTCGTACAATGGTGGTCGAGGTTCGACGATATGGCCTGCTCCTTTCTCTATCAAGAACTTGAACAGTAGGGTCGGTAAGGAGCACAGAAATTGGTCGGTGAAATCTATGTAGAATTTAGCTTTTACAGTTTCCACTGATGTTCGGTCTTCTAGTGCTTGCTCCTCACAGAAGTCGTTGGCGATCTTCTCACACCACTCCGACAGATTTGTTCTACCCCCTCGAATAAGTTTCTCCAGCAACTGTTCTTCTTTAGTTGCGTCGGTCTTTTTCATCCAGGATTTGCTTCAATAGTTGTGGCCTGGATTCAACAAACTTCTCGTGTGTCTCGGTGAAAAATCTGGCTTTGGCTTCTGCAACTGTTAGTCTGTTCCTACGTGAGTAATTTTGTAAGTAATTGGCAATTTTACGCTCCCACCAGTCCTTGATCTCCTGCTCTGGTATCATAGGTGAGCATATATTCTAGACATGTACTACCGGCAATGGAACCAATGTTGTAATCTCACAGATCACATAAGGTTACCAATAATACATACTAAAACATATATATATACAGAGACAAGAGACAAGAACAGATAGGATAGAACAGAATACTTTATTACAATGAGTTCATACAAAGCACAGAACTGAACTGAGTTCTTGTGTGGCTCAACAGCCTAATATATACAAGTTATAAACAGTTACAAAATAACTACCTGTCGGTTCGGTGAACCGACACGACTGTTAGTTAGCCGACTTAATTAACTAGTTTAGTCGACCGACCGACTTAGTCGGTCCATCGACTTAGTCGGCTGACTAAGTCGGTCTTTGTTCAAGTCGACTTATGTCGACTTGCTCCTTCTACACTGTCTGTAGGAGGTGAAATATTCTAGCTAACAAATCTAGCAACTCTGCTAGGGAGTTAGTGTATCAGTTGTTCTAATCTTCCGCAGTCTGCAACTCTTGTCCAAATCCAGGCTCCGTTTTATCCAACTCTTTTCAGTCAGATCTACTTTCTGACTTGCATTATTTGGGTTTGAAATTTCCAGATCTATTTAGATTTGAGTCATTTCGGTCTTTTATGCTCTGTTTCCATACTCAATTCAACAGTATTTTCCCTGATCTGGTCTTTTTCTGACTTGATCTATCATTCTCTTTATGTTTTGGATTTTTACAGGGAACCACACATGTTCTGTTGGCAAGGAACGGTGCCACCGCCTGAGTCTAGTTAGCCATACACAGTGCCACCGCCTGAATCTAGTGAGCAAGAAGCGGTTCTACCTCAAAATTTCCTTTCAGCAGCTTCATCTGCGCGGTGCCAGGTAGGCCCTGCTCCATACTTTGTATTTTGATTTTTGTGTGTTTTTGGCTTACTTTTTGATGAAAATGAAGTGTATTCTGTAGTTGCTTTGATTGTTGTATTTCCTCTGCATTCAAAGAGAGTTTGTGTTTCTTGCATTAGATTTTACATTATTTTCTTTGCTTGAAATCTCTTGCTCTTTTCTGTAGATATTATTCATTGGAATTGGAAATATACATTTCATTTTCTTGAGTAGGATTTGGTTTGTTTTGGACTTAGAATGCATGAGTGATCCATGTTGTTTTGAGTCTTTCTTTTCTTGGGTGATTTTTGTTTCCTTTTGCATGCTGGTTCTTTCAGTGCTTGGTAGGAAAGATTGGTTCTTTGTTTCCTTGTCTGTTTCAAAGAGAAGTTTTAGTTTTCTCTCTCCTTTTCTTTATTCGCAAGCATGTTAATCGATTTTCTTCTTGTTTTGTGCATGATTGTTTGAAATTATAGATCTTACTTTCATTGAGAAAAAATATCTGTTTTTAGCTTTGCGTGCATTAGAGTTAGATTTGTTTGGAAATGTTAGTGAAATCATCTTTCCATTGAGTTTTTATGCGTCTTTTTCAAGCATGAAAAGATAGGAAACATTTTTGGTTTATTTATGTTCAATGTTCTCTAGATATCTTTCTTATTTCCTTTGAAGATTGTTTGGGGTGCATTGATATTTCCCTTTTCATTTGAAAAGAAAGAATTGCATTGGCATTTGGGTGTGGATTTTTGGAAGAAAAGTAAATCTCTCTCCCTTTCTTAGGTAGAATTTCATTGAAGAGGAAAACTTGCATCATCATATAGATTAGTGTGCATCTTCTTTAAATTTCAAGTTTTTACTCCATGGTTCCACCTAAACGCACAAGATAAAATTAACGGTAGTACTAGGTTAAAACTTTTAGCAATTTGAGTGATACGTTAGAGACGTGTTCGGGTGTCTTTAAGTATAGGAGCTATCGTTATTTGTCCGTATTACATCTTGGGACTCACGTAGTTCTTCCATGTACCATCGGTATGTCGAACGACCTTTCACGTACCCTTGAGGTATATAGAAAGGTACTTCACGTACTCGATTGTATATCAGAAGGCCCCTTGTGTACGGTTATGCATTAGACATCACTACTACCGATTCGAGCTCCCACGTGCCTTGACTATATCAGGAGACCCTTTTAGGAATCCTCAAACCATCTAAGTTATCCTTTTGTCCTGTCCTGTGAGGTTCCTGACTCTTATCCACTCCTTTCACATGTTTTCTTGTTGCTTTTAGTTTGAGTTGTACTTTCTTGTGCATGGTAGTTAAAAGGTTATTAGAGAGTTTAGAGATGGCATCCTCATCTGGGACTACCACTTAAGAGGTCCCTTTCTAAGGTGTACCTTTTGTATTCCCTCCAAGTGAAGGTATTGGTCCTCCCTTTATTGCCACTCTAAATCTTCCTGGATTAACTATAGGATTACTGGTCTGGCTGTTTAATCTGGTAATTCCTATTACACCTAATGTCTCAAATGTCACCTCTCCTCCGTGAGAGGATCAACCTCAACCTAATCCCATTCCTTCTTCACCGGTTGTGGCTCCATCTCTTTCTTCTTCTTCCCTTGACCAAAGCTCTATGGTTAGTAGTTAGGTGGATAAGAAGGAGAAGAAAGGGAAGGGTAAAAATAAGAAGGATAAGAAAGAGAAAAAGCAGCAACCATCTGCTCTTGATGGTGCTTGTTCTAGGAGAGCACCTCGAAAACCCAAGTTCCCTTGTAATCTTTGCAAGGGGGACCACCTTCTTAAGGAGTATCCCGGTCTCTTCCATGTACAAGAAGAGTGGTCTAAAAGGTACAAACCATCTGTGTCATCAACCTCTGATCATCATGTTGACGATACTCCCTCAACTAGTGACCCATTGGTAAAAGGTTGTAAGGGTAAAGTCTTGTATCCTTGTTTGATATGCAAGGCTACGCATCGTACTTTTCTTTGTCCAAGCATGGATGAAGCTTCGTGTTGGTTGGAAAATATTACTAATCATCAACGGGTGATTCCAACAAGTGATAGTAAGTTATCCCACAATTCCTCGCTGGTTGACCAAGTGGTCGATTCGGATTTATCTGTGGTTGATCCCACTCTTCCTTTTGAGAGTGAAGTTAAAGTGGTCGACTTCGTGTCATTTCCACCCGATCCCACTCTTTCATCAGAGAGTGTTAAGACAGAAGTAGTCTCTTTGACCAAATATTCGTCTTGTTCTTCTCTTCTAGTAGAGAATGAACCTAAATAAGCTAAAGTTTTTATGCTTCATTCTGATTGTTCTTGACAAGAGGAAATTTTGTCTGTTTCGATAGAACCCTCTCCAAGTAATGAGTTTATTTCCTTTGACTGGAGTAACCTAACAGAGTCTCGTCTTCATTTGAGTGTTCCTTTCCAGATAGTTGTGATTGTTACTGCTAGGTGGATACTTCACACTATTGTTGACGAAGGGGATTCTGTTAGTATTCAATCCTCAACTGCTTGGAAATCTTTAGGTTCACCTCAGCTTGTGCCAGATACTATTCATATAGTGGCTTTTAATCGAAGTCTTACAACGCCTTTAGGGATCCTTGCTCAGTTTCCTATTACTATGGAATAAAAAACTGTCTGTATTGATGTTATGGTGGTCCAAGGTCCTTTAGATTTTAATCTACTCCATGGACATGATTATGTTTATGCCATGAAGGCTGTTGTGTCCACAATCTTTAGAGTTATGCATTTTCCCCATGATAGGAATATTGTGACCATTGATCAACTTTCTTTTGTTACACTTGACCATCACATTACTCCTAGTAATCAGACTTCCCTGAATGTGCCGCATGTTCTTGTGGTTCCTTCCCCTTCTTCTGGTTAGCTTCTTCCCATCATAGGTAGAATGGGGGGGCATGGCTCTAGTATATGGACGTCATAATGGAGATAAGTGGATAGCTTTTATGAAATGGGGGCATGTTATAGAGATTTTCACCCCACTAGGTGAATCACACTTTGTATGGCCTTCCCCTGTCCCGCTGCAGACTCTTTAGACCCAATGGACCACATTTTATCCTTTGATGTATCATTGACCATCCCTAAAACTATGTTAAAAATGATATAGGCGGATTTTACCCCTATAACCGCGTACATACGCGGATATATCCCCGATAGTCGCGTACATCGGGATGTGTACATAAATCCAAATCCTTTTGGACTATTCCTTGACTTGGATCCGACTCATTCGACTCTTGGCCTTCCATATGCCTTGAGATCGCTCGGATTCGACCCTTCATTATCCCATGTGAAGCTATATAAG
>LPNX010556663.1:84580-104726 GCA_001517045.1 Pseudotsuga menziesii
TATTGCGAAATATTGATTTCTGGAGTCTAGCTATCTGTTGTGGTACCCCAAGCCATAGGAATTTCTCTCCGTAACAGAATTGGCGACTCCGCTGGGGATCGAACCCAGAATTCTGTTACGGAGAGAAATTCCTATGGCTTGGGGTACCACAACAGACAGCTAGACTCCAGAAATCAATCTTTCCCAATATGCAATAGAAATAAACAATCTAACACTAAAGGATTGAACCTCGTACCTTATTCCGGACGGTTGTAGTAGATCCCCATTGATCTTTCCAATCTTCATCTTGAATTGTTATAGCACGTCCTCAACAACAAGTAAACAATACAAGCATACTATATTTCATGGTTTTATATCTATTCTAGCATATATAATCAATAATGTAAAAGCATTTGACATATTCCAATGGAAACAATATTCATTCAAATACACATTACTGGACAGGAAAAGATATTTCTATTAATAAGAATCAGAGATTACAAGTGACAACCTCTGACGGCACGTCTGCGAATCGGAGAAACTGAATCCCCCACTTGGGCCTCCACCACCTCAATCCTCCATCACTTCGATAGCAAGCTTACTAGTGAAAGGCAAGCTTGGGAAGAACACAACAGTGCTCCAAGGGACAAAGGGATGCAGACTCAAGCATAAATCTTGGCAACAATGGACTATAGTTTTGTTACTCTCAAAGTTCTCTTCTCTCTCCCCTCTTCAATGTACCAAAGGGTTCCTTATATAGCTTCACATGGGATAATGAAGGGTCGAATCCGAGCGATATCAAGGCATATGGAAGGCCAAGAGTCGTGAGTCGGATCCAAGTCAAGGAACAGTCCAAAAGGATTTGGATTTATGTACACATCCCGATGTACGCAACTATCGGGGATATATCCGCGTATGTACGCGGTTATAGGGGTAAAAGCCGGGTATATCATTTTTAACATAGTTTTAGGGATGGTCAATGATACATCAAAGGATAAAATGTGGTCCATTGGGTCTAAAGAGTCTGCAGCGGGACAGGGGAAGGCCATACAAAGTGTGATTCACCTAGTGGGGTGAAAATCTCTATAACAGGGCAACCTACCAACCTCTGGATATCATGTTGGATAGGATCAGGTTTTAGAGCATAGTTTGCCCTCTGGTTTCAAGCTCATTAAAAAATAAAACCACTCCTCAAGCATAGTTTACGCTTTTGGTTTCAAGCTTGCATAAAAATGAAACCATGTCTAGAGCATAGTTTACGCTTTTGGTTTTAAGCTCGTTAAAAAATAAAACCACTCCTTAAGCATAGTTTATGCTTTTGGTTTCAAGCTTGCATAAAAATGAAACCATGTCTAGAGCATAGTTTACGCTTTTGGTTTCAAGCTTGCATAAAAATGAAACCATGTCTAGAGCATAGTTTACGCTTTTGGTTTCAAGCTCGTTAAAAAATAAAACCACTCCTTAAGCATAGTTTACCTTTTGGTTTCAATCTTGCATAAAAATGAAACCATGTTTTGAACAAAGTTCCTATTCTATGTCAAGCTCGTTAAAAAATGAAATAGCACCTGACCATCATGTCAATTTTCCTTGAGCAAAGTTCCCATTTTATGTCAAGCTCATTAAAAAATGAAATAGCACTTGACCATCATGTGAGTCATCCTAGAGCATAGTTTATGCTTTTTCTTTTAAGCTCGTTAATAAGTAAAACCACTCCTTAAGCATAGTTTACACTTTTGGTTTCAAGCTTGCATAAAAATGAAACCATGTCCTGAGCAAAGTTCCCTTTCTATGTCAAGCTCGTTAAAAATGAAATAGCACCTGCCATCATGTCAATTCTCCTTAAGCATAGCTTACGCTTTTGGTTTCAAGCTTGCATAAAAATGAAACCATGTCTTGAGCAAAGTTCCCTTTCTATGTCAAGCTCATTAAAAAATGAAATAGCACCTGACCATCATGTCAGGTTTTGACCATCATGTCAGTTCTCCTTAAGCATAGTTTATGCTTTTGGTTTCAAGCTTGCATAAAAATGAAATCATGTTCTGAGCAAAGTTTCCATTCTATGTAAAGCTCGTTAAAAAATGAAATGGATCTCCTCAAGCATAGTTTACCTTTTGTTTCAAGCTTGCATAAAAATGAAATCATTCTTGAGCATAGTTCATTTTCTATTTCAAGCTCATTAAAAAATGAAGTAGGTTTCCTTAAGCATAGTTTACCCTTTTGGTTTCAAGCTTGCATAAAAATGAAATCATGTCTAAAGCATAGTTTACTTTTGGTTTCAAGCTCGTTAAAAAATAAAACCACTCCTTAAGCATAGTTTACTTTTTGGTTTCAAGCTTGCATAAAAATGAAATCATTCCTGAGCATAGTTCATTTTCTATTTCAAGCTCATTAAAAAATGAAGTAGGTCTCCTTAAGCATAGTTTACCTTTTGGTTTCAAGCTTGCATAAAAATGAAATCATGTTCCAAGCATAGTTACCTTCTATTTCAAGCTTGTGTAAAAATGAAACAGATCCCCTTCCCTTGAGTCGAGTCTTCACTTTAGTGTTAGAACTTGAACCCTTCTTTTCTCCTACCTGATTCTCGTTCTTCCTACCCCCCCGGTGAACATTTTCACATTAGTAACCAGGTTTTGAGGTTGGGTATGGAAGAAGAATTGTCTAATGAAATGAATCTTGGGGGCATGTCGAGCCACTAGCAACCATGTTAGGGGTAAGCTTTGCTAGCAATCATGCTGGGGGAAAGATTCCAACCTCTGTATAGCATGTTAATGGGATTTTTCAAGCATAGTTTACCCATTGGTTTCAAGCTTGCGTAGAAATGAAACCAATCCCTCAGCATTCTTTCAACTAATCTTCGAGCTCGTTAAAAACAGTAAGATGCTATTTAGCTTACTTTTCATTTTTCGTGCTCTGGTTAAAACATGAAAAGTGGTTTGAGCTTAGTTTATTACTTTTTCATGCTCTGGATTCAAACATGAAAAAGGATAATGGAGTTCTCTTTAAACTATTTTTAGGCTCCTTAAATATGAAAATATTGTCGAGTGATCTTGTCTTCTTCACGCTCGTTAAAGTATTTGAAGAGTCGTCCGTCCAATGGTAGGTTATATCTTTCTCAGTTCGGATAGGACTATTTATGAGAAAGGAACACTCCAGCCAATCATGACTAGAAGAGTTCTCTAAGGTATTATTTTACACTTTTTTGGGCCTTAGAGACTAAATCATACGAAAAAGGACCCCCATGGATTTTTCTTTCGTATTCGTTCAGACTCTCTAAACATGAACGATATCGAGTTTTCTTTTAGTGGACTCATTAAATTAAACATTGAGAGGCACGTTTGGGAACGAACCCCTCCTCTCTCACATTCGTAAAACATATGAGACTGGACTTGTCTTATGACAAGCTATATCAAGTGTTTGTCACCCTCTTTGAACTCATAAAACTGAAAAGAGGCACTCATCGATCAAGATGGGGAAAATGGGAAGGGAATCATTTTGTAAATAATGGCAGTTGTTTGTCATTACCTTTGAACATGGCACTTGTATGGAAAATCATGTCAGTCAATTGGGTATTCAACTGATCTTCGTGACAATCCACTTTCATGAGTCATTTCAATCCTTTGAGTCTTTCAAAAGAATGCATTTTCCATTGTCGCATTGTGTATCTGTCCTGTCTAGTCATGCTGCCAAGTCATTTTGTCGTGCCGCCTGATGTTCAAAGGGGATCTGAAGAAGTTTTACCTCTGTAGTCTACACAGTCTTTGTGTCAGTATCTTTGAGTCAATCATATGGTGACTCCATTCACATCATTCCATAACTATGTTTCGAGTTTCATGTCATTGATGTGGGACTCATCATGGCCCTCCTTCGATGAGACTAATCCCATCGACATCAGCTCATAATTTGGGAAATAGTCTTAGAAACAATATTTAGTACCTTGAGATCTGTATGCCTTAATGACATATTCTTTTGCTCTCGACATAGGTTCACATCATTGACCTTTGATCGATAGAATCGACTGGGTGTTCGACATCAGGACATCTATTCGTACTCAGTAGATTGTACTAGGGTACCTTGGGAATCATTGAAATTAATGGTGACCTCCCTCACACTTGTTAACGGTTCACATCATTGGCTAGTAATCAAGTGGTTTCTACCATGCTCGACTTTAGATCATTGTAATCACATGGATAGAATCATAATTTGTGGAAGATGAGACGAAGACCCTAGGCATTTGTTTAAAAGTGCTCATTGATTTTTCCCCAGATTGCGATGGAGTTTTGTATATCTAGCATGGATCCACATTTGTATGGTCGTGGCTATGCTCAATTTTGCATCTATATGACATAGATCTACGTTGTATGTCTGGTAGCTATGTCCAAGTTTGAGTTCTCTATCACAGGGATCTACGCTGTATTCTAGTAGCCATGCTTGTTTATTCCACTCATGGATCTATCTTGTATTGGTCTGCAACTATGAGTTTGGTTACTTGTGTCTATGAGTCAACATACTGATGTACTATAGATGCCTACTTGAATGAATACTTCGATCGAGCCAACATTTTCATCTCCTGGCGACGACTTGTTCTCAAAGCTCTCGCTTATCGTATCCCTCTAAGATTCATGCTTTGAGGGGCATCCTGTTATACCAAAATACTGTCACCATCATGTGATAAGACATTTGACATACCTACTTGCCCTGAATCCGAGCTTCTGGAGTGGAAACTAAATGGTTTTTCATCAATCTGTCATACAAATTCCCAGCACCACGCATGCCCCTTTACCTAGGAGCAGTACCCCTACTCGCACCTCCTTTCATTGGTTTTCCACAAGCGGCGCCACCGCACATTTCCCTTGGTCCATAGGCAGTTATTACCAGAACTGCTCTATCATAGAAGGAGAATTGTTGATGTATATGTAACTTCAGAATGTATTTCACTTGTATTTCTTATATATTGTAACCTGATGTTTATTTCGGGATGTACTTGAGTTATGTCATGCCCCGATGTTCCTATCGGGAAGGTCTATCATGGAAACAAGTCATGTCAAGTCATTGTGGGTAACCCTCCTATTGTCTAAGGGTTAAAGTCCCCACAGTTCTGGGGAACTAGGGTTATTAGACTCTCCTAGTAGAGGTTGGCCTTGGTAGGGTTTTAGTCATGTCGAGATTAGTATAAATAGAGAACTAGAGTCTCTATTTATCACACAACTTATACAAACTCAAGTGTAGCGCATAGTTGAGGAAGGAGAAGACACTGGGGCTAGACAAGAAGAAGGTTACTACTGTCAGGAGATCACTTACTGTTTTGGGGATTTTCAATTTTGGTGCTAATTCTATCTCTGAGGAAGTTGTGGGGTTTTCATCATTTATGGTTTCCCCTAGGATAAACACTATGTTCATTATCTCTTGTGTTTGATTGCTGTGTTTGTTATTCTCTCAGTAAAGATCCAAATATAATGCTAGCTTAATGATGAAATTCTAACATGGTATCAGAGCTAACCTGAGAAGAAGACGCTGTGCAGCTACGGGAACTAGGTATTCCTAGTTTGTGGATCTTCCTCCACATATTTTCAGCAAAATTAAGGTGGAATAACTCTCCTCCTTAGGGTGCATCTTTCTTTCAAGCAGAATCCAATTCTGAGGTTTTTTAGTTTTGGACCCGACACTACTGCCGAAAATTGGGGCTTCTCACAAAAGAGAAATTTTTCAGTGATCCCAAGCCTGGATTGATCTCCTCCCCAAAATCAAAGTTAGAGATAAATTTCAAGGCATTTGGGTGGACAAATCTCTGGAAAAGCAAAACCCTAATTTGTTACCGAACCAGCACTGCAGGATTTCAGCTCCAAATCTAGATCCAACATCTTGACCTGGTGAGATCTAAATATTTTGTATTTCCATTTGAGGTTCTCAGTTTAAGATGTCTCATCATACCAAGTTTGATGAAAAGCTTGAGGGAGCTGATAACTTCTGATCTTGCAAGTATAGGATCTCCTTGGTCCTGGAAGAGAATGATTTGGACTCCTATATCAATGAGGAGGTTCCAGTTCTAGAGGGAGATGAGGCTAAGGCCTTGCATAAGAAGAAGTTAGTTATGTAAAAGAGAATCATTGCTAATTCTATCAAGGATCATCTCATACCACAGGTGTCCTCCCTCAAGACACCTAAAGCTATGTTTGATGCCCTAACCAAATTGTTTGAAGGGAAGAACATAAACATGAAGATGAATTTGAGAAACCAATTGAAGAATGTGAAGATCCAGAATGCTGAGACTATTCAGTATTACTTTACAAGGGTTTCTCATATCAAAAAGTAGCTAGAAGTAGTAGATGAAGAAGTGGAAAATGTAGAGATTGTGATGACCACCTTGAATGGTCTCCCTAGATCATGGGACTCTTTCATTCAAGGAATCTGTGCTAGAAAGAAGTTAGTCAAGTTCAACAGACTATGGGAAGAATGCTCTCAAGAAGAAGCTTAGATAGCAGCTCGATAAGAGAATATGGGTAGTGAAGATCAAGCTCTCACAGTTCACTTTAAGAAAAATAGGAGGAGAAATTATCACTCCAAAGGTAAGATCTCACACTCTAGAAAATATCTGAATACTATTAGATGTTACACATGTGATGAGAAAGGTGACATATCCAGATTATACCCTAACAAAAGAAATCTAAAGAAGAAGGGAAACAAGAGAACACATCATGCCCATGCTGCAGAGGATGATGAACCTTCCACAAAGAGAATCAAACAATAGAGTGATGACTCTTCAAGTGAGGATGAATATGTACTGATCTCCACTCTCATGAGAACTATTTCACATGGAAGCAATGATTGGCTTATAGACAGTGGTTCTTCCAATCACATGACGGGATTCAAAGAATCATTTGTAAATCTATCTGAACATGAGTCACCTCACAAGGTGAAACTTGGGGATGACTACCAGTATCCAATAAAAGGTAGTGGTGAATCCTTCTATAAACTGGACTCTAGAAAGTCTTTGAAGATGAATAATGTATTATTTGTTCCAGGACTAAAGAAGAATCTCCTCTCTATATCTGCATTGGATGCAAAAGGAATGAGGGTTTCTTTTGTATATGGCCAAGTTCTTATGTGGCCAAAGAGAAAGACTTTTGACGATGCAATAGTGATTGGAGTACAAGAAGGAGGTCTATACAAGTTGAAGGGCCAACCAGATCAAGATTTGGTTCATGACACAGTAGAACCAAATGAACTTTGGCATATAAGGCTTGCACATGTACATTACAGAGCACTACCACTTGCAAGCGAAGCTATTGAAGGTCTTCCAGAAATTCAAGAAAAACATGAAGGGGTCTACAAAGGATGTGTGAAAGGAAAGAACACAAAAAAGACATTTCCAAGTAGCAAGAGCAAAGCAAAAGGAATCTTGGAAATCATCCCCTTTGATGTATGCGGACCAATGTCATCAAGCTCACTAAGTGGGTATGTGTACTATGTTTCTTTTATTGATGAATTTTCTAGGAAGACATGGATTTACTTCATGAAGAATAAAGATGAAGTGTTTAGCAAGTTCAAGGAATTCAAAGCCTTAATCGAGAACCATACTGAAAAGAAGATCAATACTTTTTTATCAGACAATGGAGGAGAATTTACTTCAAATGAGTTTAAGGAACTATGTCAGGACTCAGGGATTAAGAGGGAGTTGTCCACTCCTTACAATCCACAACATAATTGGATTGCAGAAAGGAAGACTAGAACCATCATGGAATCTACAAGAGCTATACTTCATCATCAAGATCTTCATATGCATCTCTGAGCAGAAGCAGCCAGAACAGCTATGTATGTATAGAATCGTACTCCACACAGAGTACTCGAGAACAAAACTCCTGAAGAAGTCTTCTCCGACAAGAAACCATAAGTTAGCCATCTTAGAATATTCGACTGTCCTGTGTACATACACATTCCAAAAGAGAAGAGAATGAAATTAGATGCTTTAGGAAAGAAGGGTATATTTGTGGGATACTCTGAAAGCTTGAAGGCTCACAGAATATACTTCCCAGGGTTCAAAAAGATTGACATCAGCAGGGATGTAACATTTGATGAAGATTCAGCCTACATCAAATCCAAAAAGAAACCTACTGAAGAACCTGAAGAAGCAGAAGCTCCTAGAATTCATGATACAATCATGAACGAAGAAACTCAAGAAGAATATCAATAATTTGAAGAACCACAAAGACCTGTAGATCCACCATAGGAGAAGAATCCTCACAAGAGGAAACCTGCTTGGGTATGAGAGATTATCCAAGGTGTGGAAAGATATGGGGTTCTAGAAGAGAATATTAGAGAAAGAAAGAGGACCAGATCTTGTTCCAGTTATGTAGCTTTACTATGTGACTTCATTGATAAAGAACCTTCCAAATATGAAGAAGCGGTAGAACATAAATAATGGAAGGATGTGATTATCGAAGAGTATCAATCAATCATGAAGAATGATGTTTGGGATGTTGTCCCAAGACCATAAGGAAAGTCAGTTGTAACTTCCAAATGGATCTACAAGATTAAGCATGCTGCAAACAGTAGCATTGAAAAGTATACATCAATATTTGTGGCTCAGGGTTTCTCTTAGAAAGAAGGAATAGACTATGAAGAAAACTTTGCACCTATATCCAGATACACTTCCATCAGATCGGTACTTTCTCTAGCTGCAATGATGAAATGGAAGATACACCAAATGGATGTCAAGACTTCTTTCTTGAATGGTGTAGTAGAAGAGGAAGTGTATGTGGAGCAGCCACTCAGTCCTGTATGGTTTGAAACAGGCATCCAAGACATGGTACGGTAGAATTGGCAGCTTTCTATCCAGTTTGGGCTTTACCTAGAGTAAAGCAGATTCCAACCTTTACTACAAGGTGGAAGATGGGAACTCGGTGATACTTATACTATATGTAGATGATCTATTTGTGATAGGTATGGATGGGTTGATTGCTGATATGAAGAGAAATCTTGCTGCTGAGTTCAAGATGAAGGACTTGGGAATTATGCATTATTTCCTAGGTATGGAGGTGTGGTAGACTACAGATTCAATCTTCCTTGGACAAGGAAAGTATGCAGTAGAGATACTGAAGAGATTTGGGATGATGGACTGCAAGGCATTAACCACACCTATGGCATCAAACCTAAAGCTATTGAGTGATGCTTCATCAGAGATAGTTGATGCCACAATGTATCATCAAATGATTGGGTCCTTGATGTACCTGATGAACACGAGACCAGATAATTGCTTTGCTGTGAACACCTTGAGCCAATACTTGATAGATCCGAGACATGTTCAATTGACTACTGGAAAGCATATTCTGAGGTACTTGAAGGGTACAATTGATTATGGGATCAAGTATAAGGCTGATCAAAGGATTAACCTGGAGGGTTATGTTGATTCAGATTGGGAAGGATATGCCATCGATAGGAATAACACTTCAGGGTGTTGCTTCAGTATGGGATCAGGTGTGATCTCATGGTTTAGCAGGAAGCAATCCTGTGTGGCACTGAGTATAGCTAAAGTAGAGTATGTTGCAGCCTGTTCAGCTAGTTGTGAGGTAGTATGGCTGAGGAAGCTATTTTCTGATTTATTTGATCTCTAGTTAGATGCTACTTGTATATACTGTGACAACCAAAATTGTGTAAAGTTGTCAGAGAATCCAGTATTCCATGACAAGTCAAAGCATATCGAGATCAAGTATCACTATATCAGGGATATGGTGTATAGAGGAGTAGTGAAGCTCCAGTAAGTTGCGATGAACAAATAGATAGCTGATGTGTTGACTAAACCATTGGCTAGGGCGAAGTTTGAGTACTTTAGGGAGAAGCTTGGTGTTCTCCAGATCGAGGTTCCTCCAAAGAGGAAGTTATGTGTCCGTGCTGAGCCCTTTAACATGGTGAGAGGATTGGTTCCTTCCATGATCAGATGTAAGTGCTGTGCCATTCTCACATGGTGAGAGGATTGGCTCCTTCCATGGTGGGATGTAAGAGCTGTGACATGGTGAGAGGATTGGTTCCTTCCATTGTCAGGTATATGTGGATGCCACATCCAGCATGAAAAAGGGCTGGCTCTGTGAAGACACATCTAGTATGAAAAAGTACTAGCTCTGTGTAGATGGCACATCTAGCATGAAAAAGGGCTGGATTTGTGAAGACTCATCTAGTATGAAAAAGGACTAGCTCTGAGTAGATGCCACATCTGGTATGAAAAAGGACCAGCTCTTTGATGCCTCATCTGGTATGAAAAAGGACCAGCTCTGTGATGCCTCATCTAGTATGAAAAAGGACTAGCTCTGAGAAGACTCATCTAGTATGAAAAAGGACTAGCTCTAAGTAGCTGCCACATCTGGTATGAAAAAGGACCAGCTCTGTGATGCCTCATCTTGTATGAAAAAGGACTAGCTCTGTGATGCCTCATCTAGTATGAAAAAGGACAAGCTCTAAGAAGACTCATCTAGTATGAAAAAGGACTAGCTCTGAGTAGCTGCCACATCTAGTATGAAAAAAGACCAGCTCTGTGATGCCTCATCTGGTATGAAAAAGGACCAGCTCTGTGATGCCTCATCTAGTATGAAAAAGGACTAGCTTTGAGATGATACATCCTGTATGAAAAAGGACTGGCTCTGTAGAGGTTCCTATGACGAGAAGAATCAAGAGATAGCACCTGTGATGATATCCAGTGACCATCCAGATCCAGTGATGATGATCCAACAAAAATGATCTAGATCAAGTGATGATCTAGATCCAGTGATGATGCCCAGTGATGATCCAGATCCAGTGATGATGTCCAGTGATGATCCAGATCCGATGATGAAGATGAATTAAAGATGAATATGACTTGAAGATGAAGATGACTTGAAGATGAAGAACACTTGAATATGACGAGGACTCGATGATGATCCAGAATATACAGAGAAAAATACTTGTGCTGAAAATTGTGTTGAAAGAATACCTTCCTAGTTAAGAGGGAGTGTTGATGTATATGTAACTTTGGAATGTATTTCACTTGTATTTCTTATATATTGTAACTTGAAGTTTATTTCGGGATGTACTTGAGTTATGTCATGCCTCGATGTTCCTATTGGGAACGTCTATCATGTAAAAAAGTCATGTCAAGTCATTGTGGGTAACCCTCCTATTGTCTAAGGGTTAAAGTCCCTACAGTTCCGGGGCACTAGGGTTATTAGACTCTCCTAGTAGAGGTCGGCCCTGGTAGGGTTTTAGGCTTGTTGGGATTAGTATAAATAGATAACTTGATTCTCTATTTATCACACAACTTATACACACTCAAGTGTAGCGCATAGTTGAGGAAGGAGAAGACACTAGGGTTAGACAAGAAGAAGATTACTGCTGTCGGGAGATCACTTACTGTTTTGGGGCTTTTCTATTTTGGTGCTCATTCTATCTATGAGGAAGTTGTGGGGTTTTCACCATTTATGGTTTCCCCTAGGATAAACACTATGTTCATTGTCTCCTGTGTTTGATTGATGTGCTTGTTATTCTCTCAGTAAAGATCCAAATATAATGCTAGCTTAATGATGAAATTCTAACAAGAAGCACGGTACCCTGGGTAAAAAGGGAAAAAGAGAAGTTTCTCGAGGCTTCTAGATGATAAGCCTCATGTATTGTCTTATCCCTACTGCTATGGGTTGGTTGAGCTCGAGATCCCTCATCCTACGATATTAGAGGCCACCTCACCCACTAATTTCTCAACTATCTCTATCCATTAAATCCCTATAAATATCAGCTCATAGCCATGGTTGAGGGGAGAACATTGAAGGTATTGTTATGCTATTGGATTGATCGTTGGCCCAAGATCATTTGGAAAGAGCATAGAGAGCTAGAGTCGGATCTTTTGGGGATGAAGAGCTGGTTTCATGGAGATGCATGTCAACACTAAGGCTTGGTTGTAAACTTCTTCATATTTCTAATGCAAGTTGATTTCTGTCCCACATATGATGTTGTTGTTGTGATTTCGCATATATATGTTGCTAGATTCCTTAGTCACTAGCATAGATTAGTAGATCATATTCTGGTTGCTTTGATTCATTTCGTGTTGAGCTTTTTTGCAGGTACACAGGTGAACTGTCAAAGCCTTGTATTCCAGATATCTACAGCATCTAGGGAGAGTCTTCAACCTCTGTCCTCTATTTTTTCTGGATCTGAACCATTCAGACCAGTGGAACACCTTGCTGTCCGCAGGAGGTGAAATATTCTAGCTAACAGTATTAAATAGAGAGGCTAGCTCTCTAATTATACTAATTCTTGACTTGACTAAACCCAACTAGAGCCGACTTCACTAGGTGAGTCTAATAACCCTAGTGCCCGAGAACTGCGGGGACTTTAACCCTTAGACAATAGGAGGGTTACTCACCTTGAGTTGACATGACTTGTTTACATTATAGAAACTCCTGATAGGAACATCGGGGCATGACATTACTTAAGTACCGTACAAATACATCCCATAATAAATATTGGGTTACAATACATAAGAAATACAAGTGAATACATTCCGAAGTTACAATTACATTAACGCTCTTTATTTTGTCAGTATACTTTGTTGGAAGCATATGCTTTGTAAGTTGCCCCATTAGTATGTTGTATTATCCCACATTAATGGAAAGTAATAGCTGTTTCAATTAGACTTAGTATATAAGTATGTGTTGAGGCCAATGAAGGAGTCCATGAGTTATTTTGTATTGATATTTCTCAAAGGAGGTTTCCCCTCAAAGTGGTCTACAATCACTAAAATACTAATGTAAGTGAATTAATTGAATTTTAAATTTTAAATTCACAATTGTAAAGTAATTGAAATTACACTTTTAAATTGTAACTACACATTGAATTCTCATTTGAAATTACACATTAAATTTTAAATTTTAAATTATAATTGAATTGCAGTGTGTAAATTGTAATAGAATTGTAATTGATTTGTAATGTGTAGACTGTAATGTAATAGTAATTTAAATTTTAAATTGTAATGGGATTTCCACCTTCAAGACCATAGGACCATTGTATACCTCTCCTTCCTGGAAGCGTCCCTCCCAACATTAGTCCCTATCGCTACCCATTTCACAACAAGAGAGGACTTACTAAAGGAAGGTATTATTCTCAGTAGTACTAGTTCCTTCTCTTCACCAGTTCTTCTTTTCCAAAAAAAGGATGGGTGATGGCGCCTATGCATTGAATTTGAAGTACTTAATCACATCATAGTCAAGGGTAGGTTTCCAATTCCTATTGTTGATGAGATTTTGGATGAGCTTCATGGTGCTCATGTTTTCTCCAAGCTGGATCTTCGCTCTGGGTATCACCAAATTCAGGTCCATGAGGATGATATCGCTAAAACAAATTTCTGCACACATGTTGGACACTATGAATTTTTGGTCATGCCATTTGGCCTCATGAATGCTCAACCCACATTCAAGGCATTGATGAATAAAATATTTTGTCCTTACTTGTGAAACTTCATTCTAGTATTCTTTGATGATATATTCATCTATAGTAAAACATTGGTTGAGCATCTACAACATCTTGATCTTGTACTGCAACTTTTTTGTTATCATCGTCTCTGTGCAAAACAATCTAAATGTGTTTTTGGGAAGAAGGAGGTAGAGTATCTCGGGCATATTCTTTTAGCACAAGGGGTTCGTGTCGATCCTGTAAAAATAGATGCCATGAAACATTGGTTGTTGTCAAAACCCCAAAATATTCACAAAATTTTAAAATTTTGAGATAACAATAAATGCTAAAAAGCTGCGGTCTACTAACAGCTAACGGTTTGAAAAATAAGGAAACAGTCAAGTAAACAGTTTCACTAAATCTTAATTACATTAACTCAACAGTTTAATTTTTTGTAAAAAGAATAAAGTCTTCTTGCGTGCTGTTTTACTTCCATTTATTTATGAGTCTTTTCATGTCAAGTAGGTGGAATCTACTTTTGAATCCAGGGATTACTTAGCAATCGTGCTAACGCAGATGATTACGGGTTCTTATAGGTTTACAGGTATGATCGAACGAGTACGTATTAAAAATTCTTTAAATTATCCAACATTATTATTTGCAATTAAAAAAAATCTTAGTAATTAAGCTGCTAAACTTTAAACAGTTTCTGTGAGGTGAAAACCATTTGGCTTCCTTTAGTTTTTGTTGTAATCATGTTTAGAAGTAAGTAACGACAGTAAGATATGTTTGCGACTCTAATCATTAGAATCTCAGTAACAAAGTATTTCTACTTTAGTATATTTAATTTGTAATGTTATAATGATTATTTTGTTAGTATTTAAGCAATAGTACCTAATCTTATCTGTGTAATAATTGACCCACATTTCACTTCTGCAAGATAACTTACAACCTGCTAAACTTTGGATAGTAAAACTTTGATTATGCAAACTACAAACCATCATCTCTTCCTACATAATACCATTGTTTGCCTACACTTTAATTTCATGTCGAACCATGAGGTTCTAATAACTTTTGGACTCTATAGATTCATTCCTATTCAATTTCTTAATTTTCTATTATACTTTTCTTGAATTACATTACTGTCTACAAGCAGTTTATCCAGGATTGATGCTCTCAAAACAGGTTGACTTTCTAGTTATCTTGTTTAGTTCTATAACTACTTTACTATCTAGTTGACCTGGTGAATCTTTAGTAATTTCCAAGTTAAGTCATAACCCAAAATCCATCAAAGTATTGTCGCTTTGACTAAATAATAAGGGTTTCATAATAGTGCTCTGATAATACATTTGTTCCCTTCATAGTTCTGCTATCAATGAGTTATTAGTTCTTATGTGACTTATAAACATGCATACTTTATTTGTTAATAGGCATTCAGTCTATATCTAGCTCAATGTTATAAACATGTTGAGATTAGAGTTTATAATTCTCCAACTTATTACATTATGCCATTTATAAAATTGTAACTTTTGAAGCCTTTGTGTAAGAGATTTACCATTTATAAACTATATTCTTGTACAAAGAAAACTATATTTAATTGGTGATTAGCATGAGTTTTCCCATAAAATATTTGATCTCTTAACTATAGTAAAGACATAAAACAATGATATCTATCTATAAATAAGACATAAAACATTTGATTTCTTTCTATAATAAGGACAATGTTTAGACAAAGAAGTGCAATCGTCCAAAATCGAAATTGTGAAGTTATGATACAATATCATAGGGTTAGCGATGAAAAGAGTTTAATGCATAAACACTATTGGGATTTTACCAAGGTTTTAAAGTGTCACTATATGCTAGGTCAACGTAATCATACGTTGATATTCTATTAATAGATTAGCATATGATAAGGTGTATATGATTATCGATTTGCATGGAAAAAATTATTGGGTTGATATCATAGTTTATATCTTGCTCCAATGATTTAATAATTGGATTTTGTTTTTACACAGGCACTATAGAACACGACCCATTTGCATGTTTTAATTTGCTGACCACGTGGTCGTCTCCTGACCAAGCGTGGGAGATATAAAACACTACCCTAACCTAACCCTTATCATTTCCATCCCGCACTTTGCACTAGCCCTTGAGGCTGCTCTGCTTGGCTTCCATGGTGGCCGTCAGTCCTTCTTGCTCCGGTTGTCTTGTGTATTGATTCAGTGCTGCATTTGTCATGAGTGCGTGGCTTTAAAATCCATTCCCAATGGCTTGGTTCTCACTCTGCAACTCATGGAGATAGTTAGCTCCAATGACCTGTTGTCAGTGAAATTCTCCTTCCATTATTCTTGTGGCTTATGGTCTGTTCCAATTTTCTTTGCAGTCCTCGTGGCTTGCTGTTGCATGAGGTTTTTACCTTGTAGGCTGTTTGAGTCTTCATTTTCATAGCCTATAAGTGACAGTGCTTCTACGAGGCTGTTTGGAATTTTCAACAGACAAATGAATAATAAAATTAGAGGTTATTTTCTTCGCTGCGAAAGCTTTGCTATTACTGTGGTTTAAATTGATATATGTTAACTGAAAATGGTTTTTTTTACACTGCTTGCAGGTGCTCGCCACTGTATACTTTCATGGTGGAGAAAGCAAATTGTCAACCAAATGAATGCCGTGGCTCGTGGTTCATTTTCTGATAAGCCCTGTGGTCCATGTGTTGGGTTTTCACCCTAATTGCATTAGGGTGGTCAATGGATTTACCCAGGGTTTGGGAAAACCTCCCTTGACTCACCATGATTCATGTTGTTTGTATTTACAGGTTGTTGTTGTAATACTCAGTATCAAACCCTCACTAGTTGATGGGTAGACTTGGTTTAATTGAGAAATGTACTTAGTTCGAAGATGGAATTATGGCCTGTTTAAATTAGTAGTTTTTGTAATGACAGTGTTGTCTTTAAACTCATTTTGGTTTAATAGATGTCTATAATATACTCTGTGTAATTTTAGGATTTTACCCTTCCTGAATGTAAATGAAGTTTTATACTCTGTTTGAATACTCTATAAGGGTTTATAAATAAAGTTTTGAGACTGATACTTACGGCCGTAACTTAATTCTTGCTTGTTTTTATTTATAGTTATGAATTAGGGTTTAGCCTGTAAAAACCCTTGTTTTGATATAAATTATTCTCATTATAGTAATTACACAGTCTTTTTATTTTTCCTTAAAGGACCGTGAGTAAATTATATTAGCCTGGTTATTTAATGGTTCCATAATTTAGTAAATTTTATTGATTACTTCAATGATTTGCTAAATGTAATAATTATAAGGGTTTTAACCCTGTCATAGGTACATACTATTAATAAAGAAAAGACATAGTTTCTTTTATAAGTACAATTTGTATATGTTGATCAGTAATGTATTTCATTTATGTGTTTATATTTGGTTGGTTCTCTAATAATTTTAAAAAGAACTAACTTATGGTTTAACCTAGGTTACTAGAGTATATAAGAATACAGATAGATTATGCTCATAATATGAGCTAGGGTTTATCGTATTTAACTTTTAAACAGTAATAATTTCTGTATTGTTATTCTGTTAATTCGATTCTGTCACAATATTTATTTAGTTTGTTTAAAAGAATTAATAATTTATAAACAATAATGTTTGTTGTTAATAATAATATTAATTGTATTAATAATATTATTATCTGTGAATACTGTATTCTCTTAAGTTTATGTTTGTATTGATATATATTATTAAATAAGACTGAGAGCAGTCTATAATACTTGAGTTTATTTACTAAGATTATTTTGTAAGCTTGGTGAAAGAAATGAGAACTTTCATCCTGTCAATACTCCTTACATCTAATTTGTCTATAAATGTCTAAGGACAGTTCTTTATTAATAATACTTTATGCATAGGTTACTACTGTCTTTAATTTTTAATACTAAGAAAATAATTTTGTAAGAGTTATCCAATTCTCATTTAAATTTCAGAGAGTTGCAGGTAAATTAGCTAATACTATTGGAAAAGAAATAAACTAACAGAATTATATTTACATCTTACTTAACATAAATAATAAGCATTTAAATGACAATTCTATTTCTTCTATTTCAGTATAGATGTATAGTTTATAGAAGTAGGTACTATGTAGAAGAATGAATTACATACTTGAACATACTACTGTTAGTAAAATAATATGATTCTGTTTCTTTTTTGATATTCTAAATACATAATCTAGTTCTAACAACAACTCTACGAAACAGATTAATATTCTTTCTGGAAAAACAACTATCTACTGAAAGAAAACATTTCCATACTCTGAAAAACATAAGTACTCTATTCATTTCATATTCCTATCATACTTCACTCATTTAAACACACTACCTGTGGTAGAGTATGATCTGGATTACTCAAGATGGGGAAAAACATAGGTAGAATTTATTTTTTATCAAAGAACAGATTCATCATTTAAACAACTAAGAGATTTCAAACTTAATAGTTTATAACATAACATATAATCAATCATTATTTGTTCTCACATAGATATAAAATTTAACACAAAAATTAAAATATAGTAGAATTTGTTTTTAAAGCTAGATGACAACAGTGTTGGGAGGTCGTTCCTCCCTACCAACTCCTCAAGAGCACTCAAACAATGATTTCTCAAGACCCCAAAGCCTGTTCTGGTCTCCTTGGCTAGAACTAGGTGGAGCAAACAACAAAGTACTAGTCAAATAACTCAGTACCAACTTTGCACTCTGCAACAAGATCTTTCAGCATGGAAAGCTATACTAGATCACTTTCCTGCAGTTTACCCCTCAAAAACCTTCCTCAAAAATTCCCTTCCCAATGAATACCTTGAAGTGCATTCACCTGAATGATTCTTCTCCTGGAATGAGCAGCCTCAGCTCTCTTTAATGGGATTTTTTATTAAGATTGCCTAGGTCTTTTTGGGTTAGTTGTCATTAATTCAACCACCTGCTCTGATCCCACTTTCTTGGGGGATCATGACCCCAAATGTAGGGAGGTTGCTACCTGCAACATACGAAGTGTTTGAGGATGCAGCCACTTGTCTGTTTGCTCTCCATCTAGTTTCCTCCACCAACTTGACCAGTAACACTCTTTTTAACAACTCTCCCAAGCTGTTGTATCCACTTTTATTTATTGAAAATTAAAATATTCAGAATTACATTCCACATCCTTGACTCTGCTGAGTCATCCGTTACAAATTTAACATAAAATTTAACATAATGTCTTGGAATAAAATCAAAATAAGATAATATTATTTTGCAAAATTGGGGAATGTGACATACACACCCCATTAGAATATAACATCGTCCTCGATGTTATTTATTCTTCATCCTCCGAAGTCCCTTGGAACAGATTGGATATGCATCTCGCATTTTACTTTCTAATTCCCAGGTGGCTTCTTCTGGACTAAGGTGCTTCCATTGCACCTTCACCTGTCCAATGGTGTGGCTCCAAAGTGTAATTTCCCTCCTCTCGAGGATACAGTCCGGTTCCACCAGAAATTCTCCTTCTGGTTCCACCTGTACAACATTCCAGTTAACAACATGAGTAGCATCATGAACATATTTCTTTAAAATGAAAATGTGAAAAACATTATGTACTATTAAGTTAGGTGGTAATGCTAATTGATAACCTACTTGTCCAATCCTAGACAAAATTTCAAATGGGCCACAGTAATGAGGTGCCAATTTTGCACAACTCCCCAATCTTAAAGAGCTCTTTTTAGGCCTTACCTTGATGAACACATGTTCACCTACCTGAAAATCCTTTGGATTTATTTTTAAGTCTGCTTAACTTTTCTGCCGATCCTGTGCCACTTTCAGATTTCCCTGCACTTGTTTCACAATTTCTTCCATTTCTTTCAACAGTTCTGGACCTAATACAAATCTATCTACTGGATTACTCCAAGAAATAGGAGTATTACATTTCCATCCATATAAAATTTCAAACGGACTAAATCTAGATGATGTATGATAATTATTATTATAAGGAAATTCTACCAGATGTAAATAGTCCTCCCATTTACCAAGCTGGTCTTTCACATACATTCTTAATAAATTTTCTAGTACCTGATTTACCCTTTCAGTTTGTCCATCTGTTTGAGGATGGAAAGAAGTACTGAAATTTAATGTAGTGTTTAACCCTTTAAACAAGGACTTCCAAAAGTTTCCTTTAAACTTAGGATCTCTATCTGAGATTATGACATTTGGTACTCCATGTAATTGAAAAATCTATTTTAGAAAAATATCAGCTATGTTGGCAGCTTTGTAAGTAGTTTTAGTAGGTATAAAATGAGTTGCTTTGCTTAACCTATCAACTACTACCATGATAGAATCATTCTGATTTTGATTTTTAGGTAATCCAGTAATAAAATCTAGACTAATTACCTCCCATTTCCAGCTAGGGATGGGTAAAGGCTGTAGCAAACCAGCTGGGTGTTGGTGTTTAGTTTTTATTTGTTGACATTCTAAACACCTTAACACATATTTCATTACATTTGTAATTATTTCGTAGATCTAGAATTTAGAACTTCCGCTAGATTGAGTTCTTTCAAAATGAGGAAAGTCATAGACTTTGAATCCTTACATAATGTCTAGTAATATTATTTATAGTTTGTATTTAATGTTAAGTTGAATAATTATTTTATGACATAATACCAACATTGTATTTGTTACTACAACAATTAGAAATATTGTTGTAGTAATTATTTGTGTCTTTGTTGAGTATGTTGTTTTA
>LPNX010556663.1:105201-116424 GCA_001517045.1 Pseudotsuga menziesii
CAGATGCTCTTCCATTGAGCTAGCACCCTTTACAACATGAGGGGAGAGGGACTGTGTTAACACCTGGATTACACATTTCTAATCCTCTGTGACAAAGCAAAATGATGTTTTGTTCAGAGAGGAAGTGTTGGAGTAGGGTCCCGCAGCTACAGGAGAAGCTGCCATTTTGGCAGATAGACAATTTTGCGGAGATACAAGAGATAAGGTAAAGCTACGTCGCTGTAGCATGTTTCTAGCTGCAAATCCGAGCCAGAAACTGTGACTATCGGGACAAAGAAGTCAAATAAGACGACAGTACCTCAGCGACCGAGAAGAGAGAGCTCACCCACTACATTCAAGGCAGTGGCCGAGAAGAGAGAGCTCACCCACTGCATTCAAGGCAGCGGCAGAAGACAGGAGGGCTCAGCTACCCTCATAAAGGAAAAAGGGGCAACGAGGCCAAGGAATTGAAGACAGAGGACAGAAAGGGAAGCGACGCCCAGTACCCATGGTCAGCACCGGGAAGCATGGAAGACTGCAGAGAGCTGTGGTGTCATGGAAAGCAGCAGTTCGACTACAGATAGACCGACTGTCACTAGTTAGGGTTTTTTGGGTTACTGTTGGGACAGATCCATAGTGTTGTAAATGGCGAGACCTTCGGGCCGCCTATAAAGGGATGTATTTTGTATTGTAAAAGGTTAGCTAGTCGAATAACCTGTAGCGAGTTAGTCTGTTAGCTCACAGTAATTTTGTATTGTAATAGAGTTGAGCTCTGGTTCTGTATTCAGTCTGTAGTATCTTCCTGTAACCAGCAGCTAGCTCATAGAAGCATGTATGTAATAATCCACAGGGATTGACAGAGAGAGAGAGAGAGAGAGAGAGAGAGAGAGAGAGAGAGAATATTGTAAGAGGGCAATATAGAGAAAGAGAAGAGATCTAGGAGAGAAGGGCTCCCAGCAGTGAGTGCAGAGTTACCTAGAAGATCTCTAGCTACACATCAGGTTGCAACATAACTGTGTACTCTCTCAAGATATAATAAACACAGTTCTGTGGATGTAACTTCTACCCTGGAAGTGAACCACGTAAAACCAGTGTGTTATGTGATTGTTTCATGTTATTGTGCTTTACTTAGTTGATATCTGTTATCTGTTACATGAATGTTGTATATCAGTTAGTGAATATCTGTAAGTCCTCATTTAGTTATAGCATTATTGAAGGTTAAGGTGGATTTGCATGTATCAAGTTTCTGCATATGAGTTTATCAGTGGTAGTTTCATACAGTAACAAGTCATTCTGTTAGAGTGTTTCCAGTATACTTATTTGAACAGTTAAGTATAGTTGAGGAATATTGTGTTGAACTGTGGAAGTTGACATCAGAGTGTTTAATATCTTGTTGAAAGTTAGCCAAGTCATTCCACCCAGTGCGATAGCCTTTGGACCGTGAGGGTCGCAGTGGGCCGTACTATAGTAGATATCGTGTTGATAGTAGGCGATATCGTATCGACAGAGGAGCTGCGGTGTGGGATAGCGTAGATCGCGGGTTAAGAGGAAGAGAGAGTTGCGCATCGCCAGATTCGCTACAATGCGATAGGAGCCCTTCCCCTGTCAGAACCCGCGAGTAAGAGAGATTGTGCGTTGCGGAGAGAGACCTCGCTGGCTAAGAAAGAGCTGCGATACCCCAGGATGCTACAGAACCTGGTCGAAGACACTTGAGTCTTTGGCCAACTCATTAGAATCACTTCGGGTGAGACTTCAGGCCACTCTGCGGTCTATCGCCGAAAGGGCCAGTGAGCTAGGGGTGTTGTTGGTACATTACAGTAAACCCGAGTCTGCCCATAGAACCAACAAATGGTTCCATTGCCGGCTTTGAACACATTACAGAGCTAATGTTCTGTTGGCATCCTACTAAAGACGAACTCAACCAGTGGTTTGGGTCTAAGGAGAAAGAGTTTTCCGAGCAAGAGAACAAGAGTCCTAGACTGAGTACAGAGGACTGGTTACAAAAACATATCTTTACAGACCTGCATACGATATTTTTTGCGACCTATGGAAATGAGCTGCACGATTGGTTATCAAAGTTGACTAATCAGAGCATATTCAGAAAGAAAAGAAACATTGTCTGGACACCGAAGCTGATTCAGATCATGAAGAGCATAGACAACCCCATTACATGAGCAGTAGACTTCTGGCTTGCGAGTGTGCTAGAAGGCTTTGTCACAGAGTTTGTAGTTGAACAGAGAAAAAGCTTCAACGAGGCTGAGCGGTACTTCTTCAAAGGATATCGCGGTAAGTACCTAAACTCTTTAAACTTGTGCATTAAGATGTTATTATATGAAAAAGGAGTAATGGATGTAGTTTCATATCAATAAGTTAAGAAAGTGTGATGTCACAATAGTTTGAGAGTGATTTTGATGACATTGAACGTACACGTAGTGGAAAGAAATATAAAGTAGATTTCAGATCTCCCATATTTGAAGACAGTTCAGATAATACTAGACAACAGAGTCATAGTAATACAGAAAGAATAGAAGGGGGTATCCCTTACCACCCTTATACCCCACAGAAATAGACTGAAAATCAGAACAATCTCGTAGGAACTCCATCTAGTAGCTCGCAGACAGTACATACTACCGCTACATCACCTCCACCTACACCACTGAGTGGTAGTAACACAGCAAACCAGCATCCACCACGTAGAAATAGAATGGGGGATGATATGAAGCTACCTACCTTTAAGGGTACAGGGGCAGAAGACCCAGAGCAGCACTGGTTTCTATGTGAAGTCATGTGGACCATTAAAGGACTCCAAGATGATAACATTAAACTAGTACAGTTGGTCACCACACTTAGGGAACAAGCCTTAACATGGTATATGAAGTATACCTCAGCGATACCCAGAACACTTGTACAGGTCAGGACCGCCATGATCAAAGAGTTTAAGAAACCCAAGTCTGAGTCACAGTGTATCACAGAGCTCAAAGACATTAAACAGTTACCTACAGAGTCAGTATGGGACTTTGACCAGAAATTCAAAGCCCTCATAGACCAAGTTAGCTTTGAGTTTGCGCCAGAGTAGCATAAGGAATGGTTTATTGCAGTGTTTCTCCCTCACATCATATTGCCATTAATGCAGCAGAAACTCCAGATGCAGGATGACGCGTTGGAAATGGCGATGAAACTAGAGGCTTCACCTCTAGCTGAAACCAACATAGATATGACAAACCTGCAAAACCAGTTAGAAAATCTCACGTTACAGATGCATGAGATTTGAAAAGGAAAATAGATTGCACAAGACATATGGTGTATCAAGTGTAAAGCACAAGGCCATACTAAAGACAACTATCCAGTATTTGTTGAATACTTAGCAAGTGGGGTACCTAACCCCTTAGCACAGACTCAAGGGACATGGTGTGAACTATGCAGAACAAGAGGACATCTACCTCAGCAATGCCCTATGCTTCAGAAGTATATACACACACCTAAGAACTTATACTGTACCTTCTGTAAGTCAGTAGGACATGATGACCATACCTGTACAGCCTATGATCTCATGTTAGACAGAAAACATGACTTGTACAGAGTCCAATCGGAGACACAAGGTCCAGCAGCAGGACCACACCATGATCCGGCTCATGTTGGCCATGGAGGAGGATTCAGAGGATGAGGCCGTGGAGGAGGCTTTGGTTGTGGTGAAGGCTTTGGCCGTGGCCATGGACCAGTCACTTGTTACAACTATGGAGTTGTAGGACATTATGTTAGGAATTATCAGAGCCCCACTATGACATGTAATTATTGCAAATCTTACGATCATGCTATAGAAGAATGTCCTACCTTGATAGCTAAGATCAGAGAACCTAAGCCAGTAGTACACCAGAACATTCATCTTATCGCTGCTGAGCAGAAAGAGCCAGAACCAAGAGTCAACATTGTGACTCACAACGGTGCTTCCACCAATGGGACATCGCAATATAGTGAAAAGAAAACAGGATCGAAGTGGGTGTGCAAAGCTACTAATAAATCAACACCACTTGACCTGTAGAAGAATAAAGAAACATTTCAGGAAGCTAAAACTTTCTTTAATGAACCTATGCAATCAGGATTGTAGGTACATCCATCCAGGGGCGTACAGTAGCAAACACCTTGTGGCCTTAGTCCTATGGAGACATCATAGGCTACCACATCAGGAATATGCGATGAGGATGAGTCGACAGGAAGCATACAATCCTTCCTGTAGAGTTGTCTAAAACTTGTGAGAAATGAGAAAGCTATTAGAGAGCTTCAATGCATCATAGATCATTACCCGCCATCTTCTTCCATGAGCAGTACACAGCGTGCTGTTCATAACATTATGGGCCATACAAGAACAGGAAGAGAGATGCGACTCACAGCACAAGTTGGAGAATTTGAAATGGATGAGGTGATCCTAGATCTAGGATCAGAGGTAAATGTTCTAACTAAGCGGACATGGGAATAGATGGGTAGCCCTAAGTTAGTCAGATCACCTATCCATTTGAGATTAGCTATTCAATAGAGGGTATCGCCACTGGGTCGACTACCGTAGGTTCCAGTTGACATTGACAGAGTTCGCAGCTTTGCAGACTTTGAAGTTATATAAATCATTGGTGACAGTAGACCATATCCAGCATTACTAGGCATTGATTGGGTGATCGGTAACATGGCCATTATCGACCTAAAGAGAAGACAAATGACCTTTGAGGATGCGTAGATCTGGGTCATCGCACCGTTGGATCCTCTTCAGGGTCCTAGATACATTGAACCTATCTGAGCAGAGGATGAGGCACGTAACATGGAGAGTCTCTATCAGATGACTGTGAACCAGAGCGACTACATCAATACAACCGTAGAAGGGAACATTAGTTGGCGATGTGACAGCTCATGCGCATCGGATTCGGATGTTGGTCTAGAGAACTATAAGAATAGACTTTACGAAGTCTTAGCTCGCAGATGTGCATATCTGACTAAGTCACTGCGATGGATCGGAGCAGAGCTTAAGGATATTCCGTTGTTTGATGGCTTAGTGGATGTCAATGACTTTTTATACCAATTTGAGCAACAAGTTCCTCATGAGCAGAGGATTGTAGCTATGGACCTTGCAGTATGAGCCACACCTGCAAGATGGTGGTATGCACATAAAGAGAATATCGCATCATGGGATGATATTAAGAGATTGATGACGATCAAATTCTCTACTAACAGGGAGTATGTCAAGCAGAAATACACAGGAGAAAGTGACCCCAGGTCGTATATTCAGATTTGCGAACATAATTGGTCTGACATTCCCAAGGATGAATGGGTTTACCGATTCATTCACACTTTAGATCCAATTCTAAAGAACTGGCACATAGAGACTGAGTTGCGCAGAGGAAAAAATACATGGCCACTTATGATAGACAACTTTGAACTCACTTTCGATTTTGAATCTGAGTACCCAAGCATTAATTAGGCTTTAGACATTATAAAGATTAAGATCTTTGAGGACTGTACCCTACCAGTATCAGCTCAACCTGAGTGGGCCATCCAGTTAGAAGAGGCACTCGAGTGCTATAACTTTGCATCAGAACCAGAGGAGGAGGATGAGGACCCTCGTAACATCAACATTCCAGAGTTAGAAGGGAATCACGATGTTGATGGACCAAAGCTAGAGACTCCAGCTATCATGGAGCCTATCAATATTAAAAAGATCAACATTGGCACAGACATAGAACCAAAGTTTGCATCCATTGGAGACTATTGGAACGATGAAACAGTAGGACAGATTGCAGACTTGCTACATGACTATCAGGACCTATTCCCCAACAAGTTCACAGAAATGAAGGGAATAGTTGGAGACCTAGGAGTAATGAGGATACCATTGAAATTGGATACTAGACTAGTTAAGCAGTGTCCATACAGATTAAATCCTCGGTATAAAGAAAAAGTTAAGGATGAGATCGATAAGATGCTAGCAGCAGGCATCATTGAGCCCGTAGAAGAGAGTGAATGGGTTAGTCCCATGGTCGTGCAAGAAAAGAAAACCAAAGGAGACATCAGGATCTATGTCGACTTGCGTAAACTCAACGATGCATCACTTCATGATCCATTTCCAACACCTTTCACTGATGAAGTGCTAGACAATGTGCGAGGACAGGAGGTCTACCCCTTCATTGATGGCTTTCAAGCTATCTCCAGATCAGAATCCATCCAGAAGATCAATATAAGACCACTTTTGCGATAGAATGGGGCTCATTCCAGTATACGGTAATGCCCTTTGGTCTTAAAAATGCACCAACTATCTTTCCTAGAGTAGTAGTTGCTGTATTTAAAGAATACATCCATAAATTCTTAGAGGTTTATTTTTATGATTGGACTGTATTTGGATTAATCGACAAGCACATAGGAGATTTAATACTGATGTTAGAGAAATGTAGGCAGTACCAGATTTCTTTGAACTTGAAAAAATGTATATTCTATGCGCCATTTGGTATTTTGTTGGGTCATATTGTCTATAGACAAGGCTTGATGGTAGATCCCGCAAAGATTGCCATCATTGTAAACCTTCCAGCACCCAACTCAGTCAAGCAGTTGAGGACAGTACTTGGTCATACCGGGTACTATAGAAAATTTATCGAAGGTTATGCAAAGATCACAGCACCTATGGAAAAGCTGTTAAAGAAAGATGTAAAATTCCTATGGAATGAGGAATGCCAGAAAAGTCTAGACACACTTAAAGAGAAGATGGTTACAGCACCCATCTTAGTATTCCTAGACTGGACCAAACCATTTCATGTACATGTACTGGATGCATATGGAATCGCACTGGGGATCATCTTAACACAGCCAGGAGAAGGAGGTATCGATCACCCTATCGTATACTCAAGCAGAAAACTATCCACCGCAGAAAAGAACTACACCACTACGGAAAGAGAAGGATTAGCCATGGTGTATGCTCTACAGAAATTCAGGCACTACCTGCTAGGTGCCTCATTCAAGATGTTCACTGACCATTCCACTTTGAAGTACCTGGTTAATAAGCCAGTGTTAGGGGGATGAATCTACAAATGGTTACTCCTATTTCAGGAGTATGATTTTGAAATCATTGTGAAACCAAGAAGATTAAATGCCGGACCAGATCATCTGTCGAGGATAGACTCAGGAGAAGAGCCAAGTAACCTAGAGGACAACTTGCCCGATGCACAATTATTTTCTATTCAGATCGCAGATGAGTACTATGCTGATATCATTCACTTTCTCACTACATGATGGGCACCTGTTGAGTTTACTAAGCATCAAAAGAAGTAGTTGGTTGTTAAAGTAGCAGACTTCACCTTGATCGTAGGACAGCTATACAAGTCAGGTCTAGATGAAGTCCTGCGTAGATGCGTCATGCCACACGAGAAAGAGGCCATTATCAAAGAAGCACATTCCGGTACCGCAGGAGGTCATTTCACAGGAAAGCCGACTATGTAGAAAATCCTGACTGCAGGATTATGGTGGCCTACTTTGCGTAAGGATACTAAGGAATTTTGCAGATGCTGCGATATCTGCTAGAGGGTAGGAAAACCTTCGCGAAGAGATGAAATGCTGCTGGGACCACAGATTACGCTGCGTGCATTTGACAAGTGGGCTATAGACTTTGTGGGTCCTATCAACCCACCAGGAAAATGAACTGGTGTGAGATACATCGTCACAGGAATAGAATACCTCACCAGATGGGTGGAGGCTAAAGAAGTAAGAAATTGTGATGCTGCTACAGCTACACAGTTCCTCTTTGAGAACATCATCAGTAGATTTGGATGTCCAGTAATTTTGATGAGCAATCAAGGCACCCATTTCTTGAACCACACTATTGAGGCCTTGACAGAGGAATTCCAGATACAACACCATAAGAGCACTCCCTACCACCCGCAAGCTAATGGTACGGTGGAGGCCTTTAACAAGATTTTAGAAAATGCTCTTACTAAGATCTACAATAGCCAAAGGAATGATTGGGACCTTAGAGTTAATGTTGTGTTATGGGCGTATAGGACGACATGCAAGAAACTTACAGGACATACACCTTTCAGCTTGGTGTATGGACAAGAGGTTGTTATGCCTATGGAGTATATTATGCCCAGTCTAAGAATTGCTCAGATCACCGAGATGATAGACACAGACACGACAAATGAAAGGCTAGCGTAGCTGCTTGCCTTAGAGGAAGACAGGTTCATCGCAGGATTCCATCAGAAAGTGCAGAAGGCACGAGAGAAAGATTGGCAGGACAGGCATGTCAAGAACAGGATTTTTTAGATAGGAGACCTAGTCCTCCTCTACAACAGTAAGTTTGTGAAGTTTCCAGGAAAATTCAAGACGCATTGGTTGGGGCCATACCAGATTCAGGAAGTTACAAAGCAAGGTGCCGTTCAGCTCAGCAAACTGAACGGGGAGCTTCTTCCCAATTTTATTAATCGCAGTAGGCTTAAGCTTTATAGTGCTAGCCACTCCACGTCCCAGCCTTAACTCATATAGTTATGAAAGTGCAGATGTCCAGTGTAGTTGAAAGGAGGCATCGCACCGGGATTTAGTCTACACCGGCAGGTATTCTAAGTACAAGGAATTGCATTAAGACGATTCATTTTGCACAAGTCACAAGAGGCTTGGAAAAAAAAATGCTTAAGTTTGTTTTGCACAGGTGACGCGGTGTGACATCGCGGTAACGCGATGATTCCCCGTGCCACGTATCCAGTTTTGAAAAAGGATAGAGGGCCAGTCAATTCACCTTCTGACAGATAGTTAATGAAGAAATGACCGGTATACCTTACCGTAGATTTGGCAATAGCATATTACACTTGTTCCCGGAATGGAATTCCTAGTTTGTATACCTTTCGCATAGGAAGGCTCCAGATTGAATGAAATGTTTGAGAAGGCTGGAGGATACAAATTTTCCTTGTGATAAAAGTTCTAACCCAGATAAAGAGGAAAGGATATCTGTCGAAGACTTCTCAAAACGTGAAGATCCTTAAAAAGCCTCGCAAACGACGAGAGCGAGAGCATGACAATAAGGGAAGGAAAGATCAGAGAGACCAACGAACTAAGTTACAGAAGCTATGCAGAATGAAGTCACAGGACTTCACGACAAATTTAAATGGAATTCGCAGGAAGCCAAGGAGAAGCTACAGCAGGAGAAGCCCGCTGTTAGTGGCTCGAGGACGATCCACAAGTAAGTGTTAGGGGACTGTTGGAGTAGGGTCCCGCAGCTACAGGAGAAGCTGCCATTTTGGCGGATAGACAGGTTTGCAGAGATATAAGAGATAAGGTAAAGCTATGACGCCGTAGCATGTTTCTAGCTGTAGATCAGAGCCAAAAACTGTGACTATCGGGACAGAGAAGTCAAAGAATACGACAGTACCTCAGTGGCTGAGAAGAGAGAGCTCACCCACTGCATTCAAGGCAGCGACCGAGAAGAGAGAGCTCACCCACTGCATTCAAGGCAGCGACAGAAGACACGAGGGCTCAACTACCCTCATAAAGGAAAAAGGGGCAACGAGGCCAAGGAATTGAAGACAAAGGACAGAAAGGGAAGCAGTGCCCAGTACCCATGGTCAGCGCCGAGAAGCATGGAATACTGCAGAGAGCTGTGGTGTGACGAAAAGTGGTAGTTTGAGTATAGATAGACTAACTGTCACTAGTTAGGGTTTTTTGGGTTACTGTTGCGACAGGCCCACAGTGTTGTAAATGGTGAGACCTTCGGGCCGCCTATAAAGGGATGTATTTTGTATTGTAAAAGGTTAGCTAGTCGGATAACCTGTAGCGAGTTAGTCTGTTAGCTCACAGTAATTTTGTATTGTAATAGAGTCGAGCTCTGGTTCTATATTCAGTCTATAGTATCTTCCTGTAACCAGTAGCTAGCTCATAGAAGCATGTATGTAACAATCCGCAGGGATTGACAGAGAGAGAGAGAGAGAGAGAGAGAGAGAATATTGTAAGAGGGAAATATAGAGAAAGAGAAGAGATCTAGGAGAGAAGGGCTCCCGGAAGTGAGTGCGGAGTTACCCAGAAGATCTCTAGCTGCACATCAGGTTGCAGCAGAACTGTGTACTCTCTCAGGATATAATAAACACAGTTCTGTGGACATAAATTCTACCCTGGAAGTGAACCACGTAAAACCAGTGTGTTATGTGATTGTTTCATGTGATTGTGCTTTACTTAGTTGATATCTGTTATGTGTTACATGAATGTTGTATATCAATTAGTGAATGTCTGTAAGTCCTCATTCAGTTACAGCATTATTGAAGGTTAAGGTGGATTTACATGTATCAAGTGTCTGCATATGAGTTTATCAGTGCTAGTTTCATACAGTAACAAGTCATTCTGTTAGAGTGTTTCCAGTATACTTATTCGAATAGTTAAGTATAGTTGAGGAATATTGTGTTGAACTGTGGAAGTTCATGTCAGAGTGTTTAATATCTTATTGAAAGTTAGCCAAGTCATTCCACCCAGTGCGATAGCCTTTGGACCGTGAGGGTCACAGTGGGCCGTACTATAGTAGATATCGTGTTGACAGTAGGCGATATCGCACCGATAGAGGAGCTGCGGTGTGGGATAGCACAGATCATGGGTTAAGAGGAAGAGAGAGTTGCGCATCGCCAGAGTCGCTGCGATGCAATAGGAGCCCTTCCCCTGTCAGAACCCGTGAGTAAGAGAGACTGTGCGTCGCGGAGAGAGACCTGATCGCTCGCTAAGAAAGAGATGCAAGACCCCAGGATGCTACAGAACCTGGTCAAAGACACTTGAGTCTTTGGCCAACCCATTAGAATCACTTCGGGTGAGACTTCAGGCCGCTCCGCGGTCTGTCGCCGAAATGGCCAGTGAGCTAGGGGTGTTGTTGGTACATTACAGTAAACCCAGGTCTGCCCATAGAACCAACAGGAAGTCTAGAAGATGTTTTAAGGTTCATTATTGAATATGATTATGCACATTTGATATAGTGACATGTTGAGTTTATGTAAAAAAAAAATTGAAAAGTTAAAAATTGAATGGTGTTATCTAATTCACATAAAGTACCATCACATGAATTAACATAGAAGTTGAACCAAAATTTTCATATTAGTAAATAATATAAAATTCCTCAAAAAAGGCTTGAAGAGAATATTTGATATACAACAAACGTTTAAAAGTGTTTCTTCTTGTATATTAATAACTAGTTCAAAGAGAAAATTACATTCATGAATCATCTCCACATAATCTCCTTATATTTAGTCAAGCAAA